>KN167043.1:3405-44216 GCA_000757745.1 Steinernema scapterisci | reverse complement strand
GACGAACGACGCCCGAAAACCCGGACAAGGAATCAGGACCTGGATTCACGAGGTTTTCCCAATCAACGAGAACGTTTCATGCCGCTCCATCATCTACCGAAATTTCTAACAACAAGCCTGGCAAGGCTCAGAATGCCAAAGTAAACTTAGGGTCAACAGTAATCCCAGGCGACACTCAAAGCACTTCACAAATGACGACAAGTACACACCCCAAAAATCACACTTTATCAGGAGTTGCCAGACAATCGTCTGTTGTATGCAGGACTCAGCATGCAATTGCGCTCAGATCTGGCGCTCAAAAGGAGGAGCAGTGCTGTCCACCGGAAGGAGTATGGAGTCGTTGGATTCAGAAGACGCAATGTTCAACTGATTGCGGTTCGTGTTCAGTGGTCCAAGTGAACCGGGTTTGTCTTTCAGCCGAATCTCACGGTTGTCCATGCAAGTATGTAGCTCTCCCTCAGTTTCCTTTAAGATGTGCCTGATTTTCAGAGGTCTGGCTTACAAACACATCTACTGCAACATGCAGCCTTGCGACGGAAATCGCCCCAAATGCTGCGATCCATTCGTTCCTCTCTCGATCAACGGAAAAATGTATTGTGGAAAGCCTGGCGTAAGTCAGAATCCATCCTGTCTTCGCTTAAACTCCATTTCAGGCAAACTTGACCTACGAGTGGGACTACAGCGTTCCCCTCCCTTCGGTCTCTTGCTGCCGTCCCGGAGGTTTCTGGAGCGGCTGGTCTTCGTGGAGCCACTGCAAAGGATCTTGCAACGATTGTGGCACAGCGAAGCGGACCCGAACTTGCCTAACATCGGCGACTCGATGTCCTTGTGAAGGCGACAGCTTTGAATACCAAAACTGCGAAGTCCAAGGCGAGTGGACCGAATGGGGTCCTCCATCCGCCTGCACGGCAACTTGCGGATATTGTGGTATTATGATTCGGCGTAGGACGTGCAAAACAAAGTCGACTTGTCCTTGTGTGGGATCCGACACTAAGCAGGAAGCTTGTGGAGAAGGGTACTGTAAAACAGGAGTCAAATGTTGTCACAAGATAGCCCGGAAGAAGTACAATCTGCTCAGCGACGAGATGGGAAGGAAGATGATAAGAACTTGTAACTTCTTGGAGCACCACGAAAGGAAGCTCAAAAGCTGTGATTCTATGTTCTGCTGCCCGCCAAATGGGGTCTGGGCTCCATGGACAGCGTTGACAGAGTGTGGCGTGGATTGTGGGATGTGCCATTTCCAGAAAAGGATAAGAGGATGTCTGTCGGCAGCTCAAGGATGTCCTTGCAAGTGAGTTTTCTGAGCTTTTGTAGGAATCTGAAAACTATGTTTAGGGGAGAATGGAAGGTATGGGAACCCTGCAACAACCGAGTCTGCGTAGATCGCCCCTACAAGTGCTGTGATCCGTATATGCCCACTTTGGTCAATGGGAAGAATATTTGTGCGCTCTCTGGCGTAGGTTTAGACCTTAATCTACAATCTCAAACTCCGATTTTTAGCAAAACCACACAGCTCTGGCCCAACCCGAAGTCTACAAGCCAGTTGAGTGCTGCGCTCCAGGAGGATTCTGGACCTCGTGGTCAGAATGGACAAACTGCGAAGCCAAATGTGGCCAATGTGGAACGTCGACCCGAAAGCGACAATGTATCTCTGAGCCACGATGTAGATGCACAGGTCCTGGAACTGAACTTCGATCGTGTAAGAACGCGGGAGTCTGGAGCGAGTGGGGAGAAACGTCTCAGTGTTCTGACTACTGTGGCTATTGTGGAAAATTGACCAGAGCCAGAATCTGTCTTACCAAGGACTGCGAGTGCGAGGGCAATGCTCTGACGCAACAGTATTGTGGTGTCGACGTGTGCATGTTCCCAAGGAAGAGTTGCTGCCACGACGTCATGCCAGGAACATTCTGGCTTGGCAACTGGACTATGAACACTTGTGGGATCTTCCCTGAGCGTAAGACCGAGAGGATTGTGGACTGTCCCAGCTGCTGTCCGGCCGGGGGTATCTGGAGTTCTTGGGTTGAGGACAGCGTTTGTCCTACGGTATGTGGAGGCTGTTCTAAACAGCGTTTCAAGAGAACGTGTTTGACAGAAGATCGGGGATGTCCATGCTGGTAAGAAGCCATCAATTCTGAGATTCTGGGATTACAGGTCATTTTCAGGGGAGACGCAGAGAAGCTGGAATACTGTAACACAGAGCTATGCACCCATAAGGAAGCCGGAAAAGAATGCTGCGGATCTCTGAAGCCAATGACCAAAAACAACGTCACCTTCTGTGGCCAACCAGGCCTCCCAACCGAATACCCACCAGAACCGATCACCAAAATCACCTGCTGCAACAGCGGCCACGGCTTTTGGACAAACTGGTCAGAATGGAGCGACTGTTCTGGCGACTGTGGCAAATGCGGAAGAACAAAACGGACCCGTATGTGCCTCACTAATGACGAGAAAGCTTGCGCCTGCAAGGGCCTGAAAGAAGAAGACCGACCTTGTAGAGTCGACGGACAGTGGAGCGAATGGGGACCTTTCTCAACCTGCACTGCCTCGTGTGGGTTCTGTGGGAAGATGACCAGAAAACGGACTTGCGAATCTTGCGGGAAATGCGATTGCGTTGGGTCTGATTTTGAGACGGTGAACTGCGGAGAGGGATTCTGTGGTAATGGGAAGAAGCCATGCTGTTATGGGTTCGGGAACCACACTATCGATGGTACGACGACTTGCTGGCATCCGGCGAAGAAGGAGAAGGAGCCAACGTGTCGGGATTGAATTTAATGGTTCAAAGTCTAGTTTTATGACCTAGTTAAAGCTGTGTAGCACGTTTCCATATTTGGGTGAGGTCACATATCAACTGAATAAAGAATAAATGCCTTATCCGCTCGGCAGAATAAAGAGTCTTTGTTGAAGACCCTATTTAATCTACTTTCACGTAGATAAACAACTGTTCCTGTGTGAGGCACGTGAATGTTAGTGAATGTAGGGGATTTGTCAACCAACTGTTGAATATCCATCCTACATCTGGCCGTACGTACATAATCCGGCTAAAGAGTCGTTCGAACTTTGCGTATGTCAACATATTGGACGAAATCTTTTCTCACGATTTCGACCACCATGATGACCTAACCACGTGGACGCCTTTTGGGCGCAACTTTTTCGAGGGCAAGCTAAGTTGTCGTTTGTCGAATTCAAAGCCTGCAGGTTTGTACGCCTTTGGGGCTTTAAAACCTGGGCATGAGCACGGGCCCGTTTGTTGGTCGACGCCTGTCTGAAAAGCGGCGCCTGCAGGATTAAAGCTACAGAAACTGAGCGGTAGACCAAGCTTAAGCTTAAGCATATAGCAGTTTCTACGCGTACAGTTTTTTGCAGCTCTTATTTGATTATCCTATGGCAAACTGTCCTGTGCCAAACTGTCCTTTGGCAAACCGCCCTTTGGCAAACCGTCCTGTGGCAAACGGTCCGAATTCAATTACAGCCAAATCTCAACGTTAAATCTGTTTTATTAAGTTTACCTAAGATGACCTAACAGATGACCTTTCGTCACTAAACCGGTTTAAAGACAGACTGAGTCGTGGAGGATTCAGGGAGGATGAGCATCAACCTTAACACCGGGCAACCGAAGTACTTGAGCGTCTGTGAATTCTGACATATGAAATGCAGCCTAGCCTCAACGTTAAATCTGTTTTATTGAGTTTCTCGGAAACGTATCAGAATAATTAAACGCAAATATTAAATGTACATCCGTAGATTTAGTTTAAAGGCAGTATCTTTCAATACAAGTCTACAGCAATGATGAGAGAAGGCAGTACAGTTTTGGGGCTAAGCGCGTTACAACGGGGGGTAATAAGATAACTAAAGCAAGAGAAAACGACGGTGCTAGTGGGTCTCATAATCTATGTGGGGGTCTCTCTCTGAAGGCAATAATAGAATTTGTGGGATTAGATTAGGACGCGAGATCAGAGGTAATCGGGTGACAGTGTGTACGGTAGTTTAAAGGAGGAGTTTGTGGGGGTTGGGGAGAGACCTGGTCAGGTCGAGGATTGGCTTAAGCCGGCGACTTGCGTTTGCGTAAATCGAGTTTTGTTCGAAGGATGCTATAAAGTAATCGGGTTGAAAAAAGTGGGGAATTTCGGGGACTTACTGGTTGATGGAAGACCTCGAAGGCGCGGTTTCTCGCCTGCAGATTCCATCAGCAATCAGCTGCTCGCGGATCTCAGATTGCCTGGTCATCCCGAGGCGGAAACGGTAGTCACGGATGGCGATAACGAGCGGAGATTCGATTCGACCTTCTTTGGCATCCTTTGGTCGCACGGAACCTGTAGTGCGGAATCTGAAACGAACCGCTCGGGTAAACAATAAACAAACGGCGTTGTTGGGAACACCCCCGCTGTGGGAACGATGGCTTTTTACAGCACATGGCCTGCACGGCGCCGAAAGAAGAAGATGGAGAAGCTGTTTTGAAAGTGCAATGGCCGGCAGGTAAACAGGCTATTTTCGCACGTAGTGCGATGCCAAGACCAACGGTTATGTTACGAACCTGTTCAGAATCTTCGAAACGCAGCTGTGAGTGACGCATAGCCTCTTGGAGATGTCGCAAATCTTCCATCCGCTCTGGTACAAGTGCACAATCTGCTCCCGCTCGCTCATCGACAACGGCAGGCCTGGACTGTATGTCCTTCCCAGCTGGTTTGTGCCTAAATCTAACCTTAAACTTAGGTTCTGAAAAGACGGAATCTTACCTGAACTCCTTCCTTGCACACCTCCGGATCCATCCGAATGTTTCCTGCCTCCAGTCCCGTTTCCAGCGGTCACTCGGAACTCATAATCCTGGCTAGAAATGCTTGATGGCGGGCTGTCCACAGGAGATCCACCGTCAGAGAGGAGTTCATCCGAGGAGGAAGATCCAGAATCTCGGTGCGTGAAGCTGAACCGATCTATGGGAGGCAGCGGAGAAGCGGTGCTTCTTAGAGGTCGCTCGCCCTGAAAATTGGAAAATCGCAATTCGTTTAAACGGGAATTCGAGCGTGTTTACGGGAGGAGCAGGAAAACCAAAGCAACTTCGGTGACGCAAAAGCCGTTTTGAGATCAGCCACAAAAAAACAGCGCAAAATTAATTAAGACCGATGGGTGCTTGCGTGCCTTTCCAAGAGAGCAACCAGATTTCCCCAAGTTTCTGGCGCGCGTTGTTTCACTTTCGCAGCAGCTTTACTACTGCACCGCGGTCTCATCAAAGCGCAGAAAAGGTGGCTGCTTAAATGGGAAATGCTTGTTTGTTGTTGGGGAGGAGGAGGAGGAAGAAGATGACTTCATCACGTATTGTAAACGAGACATAAATCAAGTCGAAGCACCCTATCAGCGATGAGTGAGGGTAGGCAGGTGGTAACTACAGGTAACCGGTTCGGTTTTTGCAAATCAGTGTCTGCAGCCAGCCAGAGTCTGATGCGAGAACAAAGGCGCAAGGTTCAGCCAGAAGCCCCAGAGTCCTCCTTCTGGAGACGACCGTCCGTCAGTCCGCCGCCCGCGGCTGTTTCCTCCGATTAAGGTGACAAACGATCGCGTAACGGTAAAAACATCGTTGTCGTCGTGATTGGACGCGGAAGAGAAAAGCCAAAACTTACATTGAGCCACGCGTAGAAGTCTCTTTCCAACGTTTCCGGGGTCGAGATGTCTATGACAAAGTGGCCTTCGGGCACTTCGGTCGCTAGAAGATCGTCCGTCGCGCCCATCGCAAAAAATTTTTGGAAGAGGCTGATTAATCTGAAGTTGGGTTCGGTGTGGTCACAGCTGTGAGGGGGAAGAAGCAGAAGAAGGAGAAGAAGCCAATGAATGATAAATAAGTTTCAGTCTCCAAATGTTCGCGGCGCGCAGATCACCCAAACTACAAACAGGTTAGGTTAGGAAGTTCAAGATGCCCCACGAGGGCCACCAGCGCACCGGTCGAGCGCCGCACCGGGGTCTACCCCGCGCTGATTGACTAATTAGCAGCCGCAGCTACGGCGGCGGCGTCAGCAGCGGCAGCGGCCGGTGTGGGTGCGCGGGGGTGGCGAGCCTTTGCCCCTTAGGGGGTTCAGATGGTCTTCGACGACGTCGACTTTTGGGGGGCGGATCCACGGGGAGGAGGGAAAGCCGTCGTTGTCGCCGAAGAAGAAGGAAGCGATGGGAGAAGGAGGAGGGGAAGCCGGGGGCAGGAGCCAGCCTGCGCGCGCGAGATGATCGCAAACACGCATAGCACACAAAAGTGCACTTTGCGCGAATCGAGAAGACATAAGTCAAGGGGCAAAAAGTGGGAATGATTAATGAGATTGAGTTGGACCGACGCGCCGAAAACGCCGAGGAACAAAAAGCACCCCCGGCGAGAAGATGAAGAAGGCGACGAGAGGCTTTGCAAGAAGATGGCGCAAAAAACGGAGCAGAGATCGATGGCGGTTGCAAATGCAAGTTGCACGAGAGCACAAAAAAGTGACAAGACTAGCAAAAAGCGTAAATCTGAGAGGGGGCGAGGGAGACCACCAGTGAGCTGAAATCTATGAATGACTTGGAGGTCAACAGGTGTCAGGTGAGTGTCACCCGGTTCTGAGACATTCCACAAAAAGCGGCAGAAATCCCAAAAACTTAATTATTAGAAAATGTCAATTTATTCGAAAACGAAGACGTTTCCCACAAGACAAACGACCACAATCGCCCCGCCGCAGTGGCGGCCGTCGCCTTCTTCGCGCATACAATAATCTCCTCTGGCTGATTAGCCGAATAGCCAGTTTGAACAAGTTTTCTTTTGGGCATCCAATCAAGGAGAAAAGATGCTGCTGGAGGCTAAAACAAAACAGCCATCAGCAGCAGCGTGCGTGTACAGGTCACCGTCAAAACAGATTATTTCGCCTCCGAACGGGGCGAAAGAAGAAGAAGCAAAAACTGGGAGCTTGAAAGCGCGCGCTGGGGAATCAGCGCCAGAGAGACACTTAGATAACAGTAAACAGGGTGATTGCGGCAAAAATAGAATCTGGGATAAAGCGGGAAGCGCTGCAGGGATCGGAGATTGCAACAGCGTGAGATGTCATGCGGCTATTTGGGGATTTGCGGAAATGTCTTAAGACAGAGAGGCTTGTCGTCAAAGAGATTGGTCTCGGGATTTCACCAAAAGAGGATTGTAGGAAAAAATGACGACAAATCGGACTCGAATTTATCCGGAAATGAAACTCTCCATAATAGAAATTCTGACGTAAACACGGAAGAACTATCCCCAAATCCAGTTTCCACTCCAAGCCTGCATCTAGAACAACTCAAAAACTCTCATTTCGTTGAAGCCTTGATTAGTTGTTGCCGCGTAAACAGAAGCGCCGCGCTCACGTGTGCAGAAGAATTCCTACGCGCCCGACGGGAGGATCTTATTTTCAACAGAGCCCAGCCGCCGCCGTTCGTCGATCAGGCTTGAGACAGGTTCGGCATCTTTTTAAAACGCTGGCGAACGCCGAACGCCGGCGATGCGAAGACCCTGCGAATGGAATTCCCGACGTAGATCGTCATCTGCAGGAGACGGCGAAAAGACGACGGTTTCCTGCTACTGCCGCCCCACGTTCCCCTCTTTCTTCTTCCCCAATTACCCAATAAGAAATGAGCTGTTGTAGCACAATCGAAGCTTTTGGAGTCGGTGGTTCTATACCGGTTATTGCTATCGCTTCCATCACTCACGGCGATTGAGACAAACGACCTCATTTTGGGAGAAGAGGGGAAGAAAGGAGCTTAACCTTAACCTAGGTGTTTTACTTTTGGGTTAAGGTTATGGGGTTGGAAAAAAGACCCAAAAATGGCAAAAACTAAAAAACCCAAAATTTGAAATGGTCACCTGGTGCAGGCGAGTGAAATCGAGATACGGAAAATGGCATACATGGATAAAAAAGAAGGTCGTCAGGTTCATCAATCAGTTAACGTACGATGTTTGTACTAATTTGGGATGGCAAACGGGTATGGGGGAGTCCTGAGTGGACTCGTAAGCAGACCAAGAACCAAAGCGACGTAAATTTTGCAAGTTTTGTCTTAGATACTAAGGCTGGAAAAGACAAAAATGAGCCTGCGCGCAATCTGAGGCTCAGCGGATAGTCCGAGAGCCGAACATACCAAGGCTCGGACAATCCAAGGTCTCGAACGAGCCGAGGGCAGGGGGATCCGAGGTTTCTAACCCTCTAAGATTCAAGAGAGTCGAGACCCGGACAAGGCCCTGATCTTAAGCTCGGACAAGGCCCAGTGGTCAATCGCAGAACCCAGATCTCTGATCCCTCGACAAGCCTCTTCCCCACAAAACATCCGCTTGAGGGTTTCACCGACGAACAAAACCCCGAATGAATAGCCCTTCTTTCCCTCCGCCTTCTCCTATTCAAGATGCCCGAGGCAAGTTTTCCCTTTAGGAAGAAGAGAGTGACCACCCGCCGAGGATTAGAAATGTTGCATGAGGGATGAAGACAATTGCCGGACTTCGTAGTGAGTGACTCAGGGGCGACGAGCGAGGATGACCGGTCGGGGTGCGCGAGGGCTTTAATGGAGCGCTTTCTTCGCGCGAGCGAGAGAGGATGAAACAGGTAGCCGAAGGGGGAAAGTGGCGCGGTGTTAGTCATTAAGAGGTGCAGGAGAAGGAGAAATTGCGTTTATGGAGTTTCAAGTGGAGAGTGGACTTGCGGGCGATTCTGGATTTAGCTAAGTGACCACAGAGCGGAGAGGGAAACGGGATAACGTGTGAAGTCAATTGGCGTCTTTGGGAAGAAAGGATAAAGGAGGAGGGAAGCGGGCTGGACGCAAACCGGAGAGGGTCTCAGAGGCTTTCACTCTGCGTTCCTGATTCCAGTCAACCGTGGCTTTTGTACGAATTCCCGAAACCGGGAAGTAATGTTACAGTCTTGAAACTTTCTTCAAAAACAATCCCAAAAGAGTTCATTAAGATCAGTGTCTTCGTCGGCCTCGGCGCGGCGACTATAATCGATTTTCTCCGGGAGGAGACAAACAACTCTTCAAGGTCGAAAAGGACGTCGGCAGAGTACCACGACACAAAACACGGACTCTTCTGTTGTGCCGATCGGAAGATCGCCTGACGACGACGGCGTTGCAATAATTCCTCCCGTTATTTCCACCCTGCTGCTGAACCTTGGAACCAAAACCCCCGCGCACGGTGTTGTTTACGTTTAGGAAGCCGTCGTCCTTCAAGGGGCGTACAAAGTGAGAAAGATCGCGGCCACCTTAAACATCACAAATCAAGAGGGTGCGCGTGAATCAAAGTGGAAACTTGGGTTTCCAGATCGAAATCTTGCCGACCCGAACTTTAACCCACAAACAAGTTTTTGGGTCTTTTGGCGAACTTCGGGTTGAGTCATCATGTAACTTGAAAGTGGTCGCTGAGAACCCGAAATGGGGAGAACCTAAAAAGGCGTAAAATCGTCTTTAGACCCAGCTCGCCCCTTACCGAAATCTCTCAGAAAAGACCCCAAAAATCACACTCAGAAACCTAAGATAACAGAAAACCGAGAAGCAGCTAGAAAATGGCAAAAATGAAGATCGAGCTAGGCTGGTTGAAAATCGAATCGAGAGCGAAAAAACGACAATTGCGCATCGACGTAGTCGCGACGCAATGGGCGATGAGCGATCGCGCCTGAGGGCAGCTGCGGCAAGAAGACCGGGAGCCGGAGAGTCTCCCAGCGCCCACGAAAAAGACATAGTCACGCAACGACGGCAGTGAAGCTCAAGATTCTGTGAATTACAATAGCGGAGGCTGTGCGGGAGAATTCGATTACGCGGATTTCGACAACGTCGACATCAACGTTGACGACGACAGCAGCGACGAAGAGCACAAGTCGTAATTAATCGTAATGACAATAATGGGCAATGTTCTACAAGGATCAGAGGACAAAGACAACATAAAAACGCTTCCTTAAAGTCGGATTTTGAAACGTAAACATTTCTAGAGTCTAGAACTTTTTGCCCCTTCCTAAAATCAGTTCAAAAACGCAAGTCCGTAAATCACGTACGTGCCGATTTAAGTAAACAAATCGACAGAACCTGATCGCCGGGAATTCGGAGACACGCAGTCTGACTGTTTGTTTGGGAGAAGAGAATCAAGTGTGAATGTGAGCGCATGGGCGCTAGCGCAAAAAAAGGGAATCTAATCTGCTTCCAAGGACAACGCCGGTGAGTCTATGTGTGCCGAAAACCATCCATCATAGGCTTTTTGTGTAAAAAGGCTAAACGTATCATAGGCGCTACAGTATGCCAATGAGGAATTTGGGAGTTGTGAGCTCTGCGGTAGTTCAATGATCGGTTTGGGTACAGAAGCAGAGATCTCTGGAGGTCTGAGCTACCATAATTCTTAGGCTGGGTTTTAGGCCAACCCAAAGGTATTCTTAGGAGCCCAGGAGCTTGGAAGAAGGTACATAGGAAAAAGGGTCTAAGTTTTAAGCTAACTCAGATGCCTCAATCACAACTTCAGCAAGGTCGCAACTCACAGATTCATTAGGAATGCCGGATTAGGACTTCAAATGGACCGCCAGGATCCCGAACATCACTCAATCGCTGCGGTTTTGAGCTTTCTTAGCAGACCTAATGGTTTGGGTTAGGCGAGCCAAGGAACTCGGATTTAGCTCAGCCCAGCTCGGTCATTTGAGGCTCCACACATGGAACTAATGGCCTAATCGTCGCCAGAAGCTCAAAACTGCCTAAACCCAAAAACGGCTATGACTATGAACCAGCTCTCTGAGCTGAGCACAAGTTCCCGTCCTTGAGAATCTCAAAATACCAATTTCCTGTCCAACAGGAATTTTCCTAATTTCAATCTTGTGTAAAACTCTATTTTTAAATTGGAAATTTACGATCTTCCTCATTTCTTATCTGTCCTGCACACAATTTTACGACTTCAGACACCTAAGAAAAGACCGATTTCTTGTTCTGACCGGAATTCCCAAATTTCAATTTTGTGTAAAAGACTATTTTTAAAGTCAAAAATCCCCTTCTCCTAATTTTTCTGCCAGTCTTCCAGACGTCTTTTGTCTTCCACCACCCCACCCAAGACCCATATTCTCGATTGACAACTTTTTTCATTTCCCATTCGCCGTATTTTTTGGCATCCATAAAAATCCTCCTCTCATCGTCAGTCTGCCATTGAAACACAATCCATCACGGACAAAGAGGAACTGTGCGTCGTCGTTGTCCGCCGCCGCTGCGAGTAAACACACCGGTTCGAGGCGTGAGCGGGCATGAGTGCGCTGTGCTCTGCTGCTCCTGCTGCCCCTATAGAAGTGCATTAAACAAAAGCCCAAACGGATAATTCTCGCTCGTTGAAACCGGTGCGAGAACCTGGCGCGGAGAGGAGAAAAACAAATAGGCGCGGGTGGGGAGAAAGGAGAGGAGATCAGCGGCGGCTGGCGGCGGCGGAGGCGCCCAAGGTTCGGGAGCGAAGGACAAACTGTTACAAACCGCGCGTCTAATCGCGTAATTCGCGTCGGGTGAAATCCCGGCTGACCACTTACAGGCGTTGACGCGCGCGGGGTTCTAAACAGAGGGTCGAGAACACGCAAAAGTGAAAGTGAGAGCTGTTCGGGAATGAGCTGGCGATCGGGGTGGCGAGCGGGAGAGAGGATTCAGATTGGTCAGAGGTTGAAAAAATAACGTCGAAAAGCGGATTGGGGTCAACCGCCACCGCCTTCTTCGGATTCACTTTCCCTGACAAATCCCAAACGACCCTAAATAGAGTCTGTCTAAGAAATCCGTCCTCGTCATTGAGCGCGGGGGTTCAGGCGCCGTCTTTAGGGTGCAGAAGAAGAGGGAGAAAGGTCGCGCGCGCGGAGGCGCGGAAAAGGGAAACTCCGTAAGCCGGGGATTTGGTGCCGCTTAAGACCCACTTGGACCGAATAGGACGAAATTGTCATTCACTTGATTGCGGGTGAAATCCGAAAATTTGGAGAGGAAAGGAGAATGGAGATATTGGAAATTAGGAGTTGGGTTACGGTAGGTAAGGTATGGTTTAGGACTGGCTGGAAACAAGACGGTTCTACTGCTTGGGACCGTTACAGTACATCTCCCCAAATTTGGAGCATATCTCCGAGAGAATCTGGCGTCAGCTTGAGCGATTCCAAGCCCAGCGGGCAAGATGAGGCCCATAACAACCCGAGGCCCGGACAGTCTCAAGTCGTAGGCTACGTCGTCCGGTTGTTCCGGCCTTAGATTACCGACCTTAGCGTGTAAATGTTTGGGCCTGGGGTCGTCCACGTTCATCGATTTGTCCGTAGACCCTCAAAAACTGGAATCATGAAGTCCTCTAGCCTTCTGTACCCTGTAACCGCCAAACCCAAAATACACCTTTCACAAAAACCCCATCGCCGCACCCAATTTGTAAAATTTCTCCCGATCATCAACTTTAAACTCTCCTTAATTTTCACCCGGTAAATTTTAAAAATTGCCTCCTTTGGAAGGTCAAATGATGCAGACCTGCATCAAATGAATCATGCGGAATCGCAACTCAATCTTCCGTTTTCCTCTTTTTCCCACATCGGAATTCCGTCTGAATCATTCTCACGGCGCCTCTCAATTAATTTTTTGACTGATTCAACTTCTCTCCTGCTGCTGCCGCTGAGCTACAGTGATGCACTGGTCTTCACTCCTTCCTTCCATCCCAGACTCTCCCAAAAATGCTCAAAAATGCGCGCTGCAAAAAGGACCCAACGGATCGCTGTAAAAATTGGCTCTAACAAACAATTTTCGCCAATTAAGATTGATACCGTCTCACTTGAACTTGACGTCTCGTTTTTTGGCCATTTTTGTATGCGCCAAGCTCCTCCACATTCTGTCGCCTCGCGTAAGTCAAAAACGGAAATTTTAGCAGCGGACCTGGTCCGTATGGAAAGCAGGTTTCAACCGATTCGGGCAGACTAATTAAGCAAATTAATGGGATTTTGGGTGCTCGGAATTGGCCGTTTTTGCACGATTTGGTCACTGATCGTGGGGTGGAGAGGGATGTGGAGGCTTAGTGAGGAGTTGGGTAGAGTGGTGCAGGTTGAAAGGTGCAGTTGGTCTTAGAGTACGATATAGAGTTAGCAAGAGTGATCTTATACGTTCCTGAGACTGAGCTTTAGCGGCACAATGCACTAACGGTCAATTAGTTGGAACGGTTAGCGGTCAAAGGCATGCACCATTTTGCTCGATTTGGGCACTGCTCGTGAGTCGGTAGGAGTGCAGGCTTGGAGAGACGTTGGGACGGAGCTACCGCTTGGGCTTCGGGCCGATTCTCAGTGTCCTGAAGCCGAATAAAACCGTCAAATTTTACTTAAAACTTTAGATTTGTACCATTGACCGGTCAAAGTTCTAAAGTCACGCTCCTGCAGCCTGTACCCTCTTTGCAGTAAACCCCGAATCCTTAGCCTTCACACCTG
The DNA here is from genome assembly GCA_000757745.1 of Steinernema scapterisci. Classification (NCBI taxonomy): domain Eukaryota; kingdom Metazoa; phylum Nematoda; class Chromadorea; order Rhabditida; family Steinernematidae; genus Steinernema; species Steinernema scapterisci. Next base: position 30,822 of record KN167043.1, on the reverse strand, counting down.
AACAACTCTAATTTTAGCTCTCTTATCTAAACATTATCTCCCAAACCGTCTTGTGATGTCTCCGCTCAACAGGTATACTCTAGCACTTCGTGAGATCACGCACGCAACGTGCTTTTTGCGTGCACACAACTTCCTTTGCCCTTGATTTTTTGCGACTCAGCCAGCGACACCCGAAACTTCAACACAACAAAATAGCGATCTTTGTTCTCAACGCGCGCGCGCACCCGCCGAACCAAACCGTAAACAACCCTTCGACACTTCCCCATCCGCCTTCCCCAATTTTTAGCCCAAAAATAAATTTCGATCAGCTTACGCGAAGATTACACCACAAAAACGGAAATCTTAATCTGATCTGACTTGATCGCTCCCAGCCGCCTGCATCGATGCGGCGATGAAACCAGAAACTCCGAATTCGTTTTTGTTTTTTTCGCGTTTTCCTGCGCCTTGAGCGCCTTTTCTCAGAGGCTACAAAAACGGATGAGAACGAGACTTTGTGGCGTCGTAGGGGTTTCTTCGCGTATCTTGGATCTTGGGGACCGGCGACAACCTTTAGTCTTTCAGGCGAGTCGCCAAGTTTCAAGTTTAGAAGCACAAAACGAGCATGCGCCGCAGCGGCTTGTGTTCGAGGACGCTTGAAAGTCGGAAGACGTTCGCCCGCTTCAAGGCAAAAGAGTTTAATGTCTGCAGAGAGCAAAAGGAAACGAGCACTTGGGTTCGAGGCGACGAAGCGCAAAAAACCGTTTGATTTATGACGATAACGCGCGCGCTCAGCGGCAATTGAAGAGCGGGAGATACGATATTGCAATATTCGTAAACAACTTTTTGTAAGTGCGCGGCGGTGTCTGAGAACGCCGTTTGATGAGGGGGCAACCTGGAGCGAGAGAGAGACCTGAATTGGACCTTGAAGGGAGCCGACATTTTTGCAGACAATCGGTTTTTAAGACAATTTTGCAGGGAACGATCTGCGCGAAATTTCGGGATTCCAAGCCTCCAGCCAGTTTTCCAGAATCCCAGATCCTAGCCTCAAGATCCCAAGCTCCTAATCTCTTAGGCAAAAGACTCAAACGCGAATCTTTTTCTGGTCTCTCTGAACTCCCCGATAAACCCAAAAAAACCCCAAAAGTTGACACTTACCACGCCGTCCTTGCAAAGGAAAAACGGGTGGTACGACCACGTCGAAAGTTAAACCACTTTTTGTGGCTCGGTGACCCAGAAATGTTACTTCTGTTTTGCAAGTAATCTTGTGAAGTGTCCTAATTTTGAAGTTTGTTTGCTGCTGCCCGTCGAGAAGAAACCCGGAAAACTCTTAGAAATATAAGAACGACGGTGGTTCGACGTAGGGTTCGTGATGTTACCTTTGTGTTGCTCCCAGAACCGGTTGAATTCAGTTGCGTTGAGCGGTTTTATTCGACGACCTATGCGTTACCGTAGTCTTGTTCTACGCTATGGGTTCTGCTTTTCAACAGCTGGGAGTAAGAGGCTTCAGAGGTTTTCGGTCAAATCCTAGATAAGGTTCTGAACGTTCCTAAGTGCCTCATGCAGATTAAGCTGAAAATTGAGGCGCAGATGCTGTGGCACACCTGGGAATGTTTTCTTGTACGTTAGATAAGATCGAAATTACACAAAAGAAAGCTAGAGTAACCCATTGATCATCTCAAATATAGGGAAAAAGCCAAAATCGTGATTTGTTTGTGACCAATTATGACGCTGAATCTTTGACCTTTGTTTAACCTTGTTGGCGACGGTTTTTAGTAGTGGGTTTGAGATTCTATAAAATGACGCCCAGATCGGTCTTGCGATACAATAAGAGCCAGTTCTGCCCATGAGGGATCTGAACTACAGGATCTCGACAGTCGGCCTGAAAAGTGAGGACTTAGCAAAGTTCAAAGTGAGGTTTGACCGGCACCAGAAGGTCCGACAGCACAGAGAACGCGGTGACCTTAAACGACTGGCTGGAGGCTTCAAATGTTTAGTTTCACCCTTGATAGCAGTCTGGCTCTGGCTAAACAAGAAAGCAAAGCTCAAGCTGTAGTGTGATCCATTGACAAGTGGTTACGGTAGCTATGCAGTCGACCATCACACCAAAAACCTCACAAGAACGAGTCTAAGCCGAGACGGCTATCCAATTTTCGTGTCTAATGTCAAGCCCAGAACTTGAACTCTAAACACAAATATTGAACCCAAGGATGTCCCAAAATCCGTCCCAGACTGTGCCAATTCCAGCTAATTCCAGCCAAAAGCCAATTCCCAAGCCCATGCACAGTCCCGGAACTCCACTCTTCTTTACACTCCATCCACTTTTTAACCCTCTTCTCCCACTTTCCGGTCTCCCCCTTCATCGTAACATCGGAATCTCCTCTTCAAACACAACACTTGTGCGTCTTAAAACGTCTCTGATGAGTTCTTATCACCTAACTACCGTATCCACCTGTCATTCTGTTCACCTATTCAAAATAGTGATTTGCCCTAAGGCGCCATGCAGCGCCGTAAAGCGACGTCGCCCTACCGTAAACCGCAGAGCGCGTCTTGTGCGTTCTCTGGGCAGTCCGAAGAGAAAAACGTGGATTTTTTGGAGTTTTGCGATATTGTCGATGAGAAAACTAATTTGAGTTGAAAAAGAGGCAAAAGATAGATGACGGTCGTTATGCGAACAACTCTCGCAGACGCCCGAATTCGTCTTCTTCTTCTTCTGCTGCTGCGTTTTGTCGAAACTAACGTGGTCTGTGCGCCGCCCGCGTACGGGACAACAAAAAGACACGGAGACGAGTGCTCTCAACCAGAAATCGAGGTGGGGGACCTGGACGAGCACACACGGGCCTGTCTGATGTGAGTGAGCTTTTTTAGCCCAAAATGAGAATTTGATTGATTGGGAAGATAACGCGAACCGATCTGTTTATCGCACTACCTTATAAGGGGTTACAACCGAAGAAGACGGGCAAAAACGGCGCGCGGATAGGGGTTCTACTTTGCAGGATTTGATTGAGTTTGATTGACTTATAAATCATTGGAGACAGCACAACAGCAGAGATTAGTTTTTGTGTTTTGGGCGCAGCCTGCACCAAAATTAGAATTTTAAGAGTGGCTGGTATTACGGTAGGGGTTGGGGGGACGAAGTACTGAATTTCAGGTTTGCACAGGACGGCTAGGGTTAAGAGCTAACTGGGGATGAACCCTGTGTAGGGTGTTTAAGGCGAATAAGAGTTCTAGGGGAGTTCTAGGGGTTGGATTGGTCCTGTCTCGGCTTGATTTAAGCCAAAGGATTGAATCACACTGAAGCCATAATCAGCAATTTAATGCTTGATCTGAAGCCTGAAGTTGGTTTGGTCATCCAAGAGCTTAGAACAGTCCTTATCTTGAGCCCTAGTCCAGATTCATCTCTTCAGATTTCTCCAGACTACTTAAAAGGTTCATTTTGGCAAGGTTAGAAGTTAAGCCACATCTATAGATACTCATGAATAGGACGAAACAGCCTCCAAGTCGACGTGGCTCACACCGGAAAGCCCCAAAGCATATGAGGACCAGACTGGCCACAAGGGTCATTTTTCAGCTTTAAAAACCACAGAATTCCAATTTTACCAATCGTTGTAAAAGGAAAGAGATAACTCTTTGACCGGAATAAGATCGAAAAGTTGTACGACACACAGAGCGATGACATTAAGTTTTTGAGCCTAACTGCCTTGTAAGACCACGCGCGGGGAGCGCGAGAGGAATCCGACCCGTTCACGAACATTAATTCCCAAAAAGAACTCAAATCACTGCCAATTCTGCGTAAACTTTACGATGTGCGCTTACTGTAATTGGTTTATAGTAGTAGTAGGTGTTTTTGAGGGGTTGATGGGATTTGGATGGGGAGGATCTGGAATCGGAAATCTGAGATCTGAAGATCCGAAAAGTCAAAAATTCAAAGTGGGATTTGATAGGCCGCAAACCCGAGATGAAAGCTGAGGGAAACCCTGCCAAAGGTACCTCAGGTCAATACCGAAAACCCCTAAATTTAGACACATTCTTATCATTCCAACCCCAATTAGAAAAGTGCAAATTAACCTCAATCACTCGCAACCACCACTCCCATCATCCGAACCCACTTAAAACACCCGTTCGACACAAACACGACAAAAACCAGATCCTCAAAGGAACCACCGCCGTTCTCCGTAACTCGCAACACACACTCCAAACACGCCGCCGCCGCCGTTCGCCGTTTAGACCTCTTATGAGCTCGTGACCGCCGTTAGGCATGCACACACAATCGCGCTTTGTCTCGAAACGCCGCGTCTCGTAAACGAGGCGACACCTGATTGCCGTCCTCGACACTCCCTAGAGTAGCCGTCTTCCTCCTCGACTGTCACTAAACAGTCAACACGGTAATCATCGTCTTCTCTTCGCCGATCCCAAGCGGATCTTTTCCGTTTTACAACTTTTTTACCGTCGCGCTTCTCGGAACGTCCCGTGAAGATGATGACCAGAAGGAGGAGAAAGTTGTAAACCACTTAATAGGCGCGTTTGGCCGCCGCCGCCACGGCCGCCGCGTCAGGCCGCTACCAGATCCGGGCCTTCTGCGCTGCTCGCGTCACGATAATCAAATTTCGATGATTACAGAGGAGCGCGTGTGGGATGAGCGAGGAATTTAATTGACGTGTGTAGAAATATTTCTGCCCAGCGGGATCCATTATGTAGTCTTGATTAAGGAATACGGATATCTGCCGTTTCCCCGGCCAATTAAGTCTTGAATAAGGCCGAAAATGGACAAATTGAAACAAGGAATCTGTCCTGTTTTAGCCTTTTACTGCTGCTGTACGTGACTATGCACAAAACACACGCCTGACTTTGCGATTTGTGACTCCAGAAATTGGGTCATTTAACTGACACGATGTGATACTTGTAACTTTACACAGAATTGGAATTTTGCGGAGGGGAAATCTGGCGCAATAAACAGTTTTCGTTACTGCAAGTTCAATTTTAGGATGACTACATAGGTTAGTTTCTGTGATGTAGCGGAGTTCCCCACTTATCCTAAGCTTGTATCGTTTACAGGCTGTGGTAAATGACTGAGATGACACATCTACACCTAGACAAGGACCCAGTCTGTAGACGTTAGGGGCCGTCTGCTAACGCCGGGCAAGTCTGAGGAGGCCATGCGAGGTCATTCGAGCTCTATTCGGAGCAACGGATCGGTCGCTTTCCTCTGGTGTCTCTGATCGCTCCGGGTGATACCGGTGCCTGGCTGATAGCCATCCATTCTGCTCGATATACGAGTCGGTGTCAGGCCCATGGTCCTTAGTTAGCAGCCAGCCCCCGCAACCCTGAGCGCGACCAACTCCGACCCGACCGGCCACAGATCGATTCCCAGGATGAATGACTGAACAGGTTGTCTGAACACGTTAGAAGCGTCATCAGACACCGGACAAGTCTGAGGAGGCCATGCGTGGTCATTCGAGCGCTATCCGAAGCTAGGGATCGGTCGCTTTTCTCTGGCGTCTCTGACGTCTCCACCTTATACCGGTACATGACTGGCAACCACTCTGGCGGATAAGCGAATCGGTCATTGGGATTCGGATGTTAATCATTCGGACTAGGGCAGGAGCAGAAGGTCGGTCGCTCTACGCCAGTCCCTAACTGCCACATCCCCCTAGCCGAGCTCCCGCAGCCATGGGAGCGACCGACTCCGGCCCGACCGGCCACAGATTGAACACCATGGATGAATGGATGAGATCACATATCCATAGCCAGACATGGACCCGTCTGTAGACGCCAGATGCTGTCTGACAGACGTTGGAGTTGACTGTGATACCATATGCGGTCATTCCGGCTGGATACGATACAAAGAGTTGGTCGTTTCCAAGATCCAAACCCGACCCTCCATCCCAACTACAGTACCCAGTGAAAGCCCCAAAGCACGAGCAAAGATCATCCTCAACCGAATTACCAAAACTCCCCGAAACTCTTACCGCAATGTTGCAGTAACACTCAAAACCAGGTCACGTTCGCGTCATGATTTATGGCCCAAAAACGTCGTCGCATTTATCCCAAATTACTAACCTTAATTTTTAACACCACGAGTGATCACGCGCATCACGCAAGAGAAAGCACACGTAACACAAACACGGATTTCATAAAGCTGAAACTGATTTAATCAATCCGAGAATTCTTCTCTCTTCGCACGCGCGAGGGGATAACATCGCACAAGGCGCGAACAAGCCGAGATGATCGATTAACGAAGAATTCATTGCATAAGGACGTTCGTAGAGCTAATTTACATTGGGGATATTTTGTAACAACGATCTTGGCGGGGATAAACAACTATTACTTGAAGGCGATTTGACGACGGACACCGTGGATGCCTTTGCTCCGCTTCGGCGACGACGTCTTTGGCGACTTGGACGATTTTCGCATGCTCCGGTTTGTGATCGGCGAGAAAGGAGTTCGCGCCTTCGGAGTTCTAATTGGTGAGGCCATGGGCTGAAAAAAGACGGAGATTAATGGGAACAGTTTTGGTTGATTGTAGGGTTGGTGTTTTTGGGCTTGATCGACAGGTTTCGCCCGCGAGTTTCCAGATTGAGGTAAAGTGAAAAATCAAGAAATTGAGAACTTACGCTAGAAATCGGCGTCGCGATCTTCCTCAACGACGATTCGCTCATGTTCCGAGCCCTGTGAGCCGCAAGCGGGCTGCTGTTCGGCGTCATCCTCTGCAGCCTGGAGCTCGACATCGATCTCCCGGGACTGTGGGACATCCGCTCCATCTTGCGTCGATCCTTCTCTTGGCGGTGCTTCTCCACGGTCATTTCGATGAATTCCGATGGCGAAACTCCGTCGATAAGGACGTCTTCGCCGGGATGCGCAGATTTGTACGCGTTGGTGGCCAGTTCGATGTCCCGTTGGAGGCGTGGGAGGGTGCGGTCCACTTCTCCTTGGCGCTGAAAATGGCGAAAATTAAGGCATCAAAAGTGACGAAAACTGATACCTTTAGAATGGCCTGAAGCTGACCTCCTCGGTTGTTGTAGAAGTTTCGGTCATGGGAAGCTTTGTCCTCGTATTCACATTTTTCCTTCCATAGCGCTTGCCACTTTTCGATGTTGGCGTAGATCGGCTTGCGTTCTGCCAGGCATTGGTCCAATCGCTGGACTTCGGCGGCGAGCGCTTCTACATCTTCGTTAGTTTGGATCTCTAAAATCAAAGTTTGCATTTCCAACAATTTCAGGAAGTCCATACCTGGATCGAATACCTCTGGGAAGCATCTCTCCATTTCGGATACGTAACACTTGTCCCATAACTCCTTGATCTGGCTATACAGTTCCAGATACCGGAACTGCGCGTCTTCTGCCCAGCGAACAAATTCTTCTTTGACGTTTGACGACATTTTCTTGACTTCTTCGATTCGTTTGGCGGAAAGGACGTCAACTTCGATTAGGTCGTCTTCGATGAAATCGCGGATTTCCTTGCTGAGCGCCTGGTAATTCATGTGTCGGGTTTCTCTGAAACAGGCAGCAAGGTCATGCATCTCAAAGCACACAAATCGAAAGCACAGAAACATCAAAATTTGGATTTTTTTCAGATCTTCAAAAATGGACTCACTTGACGAGAGCACTCTGGAGATGGAGGAGTTCGGCAACGCGAGACGCATACATCGTTTGCAGGTCTTCAAGCTTCAGTTTCATCGACGTTAGTTCGCTTGTCGTGGGCACCTGAAAATCAGCCATTAAATCCCATTTTTCGATTCGAAAACTCACCTTCTGGCTAGGAGTAAACGGGACTTGATCCAGAAGCTCGTCGTCGTCCAGCTTCCTCACGAGTTCTTGCATCTGCTCGCGGATTTCCTTTTCTTCTTCGATCCGTTCTTCCGTCGTTTTCTTCAGATCCTTCAGATCCTTGTCGAGCGCTTTCCACAGCGCGATGGAGTCCTTCTCGTAGTTGTCGAACGGGAACGGCCTCATCTCCATCTCGGCGCGGAGCTTCTGGACCTTGGCGGAGTTGGCGGCGATGTCCGTGACGATCTGCTCGGCCATTTCTTCCTCGCCTTCGACCATCTCCGCGAGCAGCTGCCGGAGATGGGAATAGGCGTTGCGGACGCGCTTGACTCGCGCGCTTTCTTCCATCGAAATCCGTTCCCAAATTTCGTGAAGCCGCTGCATCGTGGAGTTGATGTTCTCCACGGCTTCCGCGGTTTCCATGTCCAGCGACAGGCGGCGTTTTCTCGATGACGCCATCTTCTTGTTAGCGCTCACTTACCTGGAACACGCGAGGAGAACTTTGGTGAGAAAATGCGGAAAAGTGAGAAAACGCGAAAGATTATCGATCAGCTGATGCACAAAAACGATTAATCAGCGCGAGGGGAGCGCAGAGGCAGCGACGTCCGGACGACCCGCGGAGGACGTCGAAATCAAATTTGTCCGTTTCCCACAAATTCGTGACGTGTAGGCCGTGAAAGGAAGTTCGCGGCAGGACCGCGCTTGGCGGCGCGATGACACGCCTCTCGTGGGAGAAGAGGTGGGATAGATAGCCTTGGTGCGAGTGGAGCTGGTGGTGACCTTTGCGTTTCAAGGTTGGCTGGCGGTGAAATGGCCGAATGGGGAGATGGAGCTGTCAGTTTTATGAGCGCGTTTTCGGACGTTTGGGCACGTTTTCGAAGGGGAGAGGAGAACTGAGCGCACAGGAAAGTGGCGAGGGTGGAGGGGATCGCAATGAGCTCGATTTCCTTAGCCCAAAGGCCGGGTTTGCTCAAGGGCTTCGGCTCAACGGATGAAGCTCATTGTGAGGGAGAATCCGACGATTTTAAGCCAGAACCAGAGACAAGATTCTGCCAAAAGCAAGAGTTCCAGAGCGCGTGTTCGAACATGATTTTCCGGATCTGTATCCGGCCGATAAGGAGGTTCGAAGTTCTTAAGAAAAGCCTTTTTCCGGTGAAGCAAAGTGCCGCAGTCTCCAAGCCGAAATTCCTTGAAACTGGATTGGAACTAGGGCTACTAATTGCTACTTATCTTCTAAGGAAATGACCCTCAAAGTCTCCAAGGCCACCCGCATTCAAGAACTCCTGTGATAACCTTGATTGCCACTTATCCATATTCCGATCTAAGAGTTGTAGGTAGCCTTAGACCCGTGGCGCGAAATCCACCTGTAAGCACAAGTTTCCTAAGGTCCAATCGAGGCACCACGTTTCAGAACCCAGCTGCTGACTCCACGATCGGAAATCCCACTTCAGATCAAGATCCACAATCTGTAAATAAGCCCCTCCAATAGCCCCAGAACGATCCTCAAATCCTGCACCTTTTAAGATATGTAAAGCTTCATTATTACGGCCACACACTATGTACATTAAATCCATCATCTGACGTTTCCCCACTCAACACACAACCCCCTCGGAAGTCTTCTTCTTATACACATCAGGCATCGCGGCGTTCTTCGTCTCCGGCAATATGAGGAACCCAGTGACGAGCGAGATAGCGATGACCACCGTCGTTACTGTGATCGCCGTCCCAGGCCAGTAGAGCTGATTCATGTTTACCAGTTGAGGCGCCAAGGCGCCTCCGATGCGTTCAACGACGCCGAAAGTTCCAACGGCCATTGCTCGCATGAGGGTTGGATAGAGTTCTATGGAGTATTGTTTGTAGACCGTGAAGAAGATGGAAGAGTTGGCCATTCCGCCGATCATCGCCAGGAAGGATCGAGTGACCCACATCGTGGTGTTGGATTCTGGGTAGATGGATAGGGCCAGGACTAGAGCGTAGCAGACGGCAGTGATTGCTGAAAATTGGACTTTTAGGTCAGGGTTTAAGATCTTTAGGTGGCCTGAGCGACTCTTATCTTATCAAGGAGGTAGTTAATTCTAGCCACGCAACATTTTGGGTCATTTAGAGATAAGAACGTTTGCATTCCAAGGTCGGTAAATTTGAAAACGGTGATAAGGAAGCTGGGAACGAAGAAACGTTCCACCGGGACCTCCGCGATTCCCGATATCTCCTATTTTAAAGATGACTTACACTGCGAAGAGATGAACAGCACTCGGCGTCCAAACCAGTCGTTCTTAGCCTCCATAAACACGATAAACAGCGGCACCCAGAGTCTCAGGATCCCGTACAACGCAATATTCAAGAACGGATTTCCGGCCAGAACTTGGACGTCAAAGATGATGACCCCGACGCACATCTCCACCGTGAGCGCGGAGGCAAACATGACGATTGTGTAGAGGATCAGTTTCCGGGTCGAGACCAGATGCCAGATCGAGAAGACCTGAGCGGAATGCGTCGATTGGACTTGGATTGAGGTGAGATCGTCAGCGGTGAAATGGATGTCAACTCGGTTCCACTTGTTCATGGTGTTGAGTTCTCGGGCTGCTTCTGCGTAACGGCGTTTTTGGATAAGCCAGCGGGGAGATTCGATCCAGAAGAGCATGAGGATAAGGACCGGAGCGCAGACGGCGTTGATGACAAGGAGGTAGAGACGCCAGTTCGCAGTTAGATAGGCGATCAAGGCTGAGACCTGGAGTGGGAAACCATAAAATATGGAGCTTCTAAGGGTGTGTGGGTCTCAGGGTTACCTGAATAGCCAAGCTCCACTGAAACGCCAACGTCTGAACAATCCTATACTTTGGCCCAACGGTCTCCGAAGCCAAAGTCATACTCGCATCCACCAGCATCCCATAGGAAAATCCCATTCCAAACATGGCAAAAATTAGCATTTCCCAAGTCAGCGAAAATCCCCCGGCGGCTCCGAATAGGCACATTAGGATGGCGCCTGAGTAGGTGACCCATTTCCTAAAAACAGGTTCAGATTCAAATGCCAAGAATTGAAAACCTACCTCCCATAAACATCAGCCAAGTGTCCACCAAGAATCGCTCCAATCCCAGAACCGATCGCCTGCACCGTTTGCATGTGTTGGGGAAGATGAGAGTTGGGACAAACGAAGTCGGGTTCTTCGTAAAGGCTTTCGAAGAGGGAGATGGTGTTGTTCGGGGTGCACATAGAGATCTTCGTGCAGGTGTCCGTTATCCTCTGGAAATACCGGAAATGAGTATTGATCGATATCATGTTTAAGCTCTAAGAAGTGCTGTTTTAGAGTATTTTGGGTCTAGAGAACGCTCATTCACGGTCAGGGCAAAAACTATTACAATTGATAAGGAATCGCCGAATACTATTTTTTGGCTAAACTGGTTCTGTTGTGGGGTTCCAAAAGCCCAAATTAGGTAGTTCCATTAATGGATTCAAGCCCATTTTTCGGTTTGAGAGTAATTTTCGAGAAACTGGGATTAAGATCAGGTATACTCAATACCGTGAACGGCTTGCTGGAAACCCCAAATCGTCCACTTTGTTCTAATTTGCCATTTTCGACTTCGACTTGGTCCACAAGGGTTTATTTGTTGATTCTATTCTCGTTGAACCGCTGGCTCCCTCTCGCTGCCCTCCCAGCCTTGACCACATCTCCCACAATCGGAAAGTTTCGTTAACCTTGACTCTTGACAGTTACACTAATCTCCGTGAACCACGCCTAAGAGAGATCTGCAAACGCAGGTGGTCGTAAAACACGTAAAACACTTTTTTAACCCTTAAGAAATCAAGATTTTTGAGAAGAATTCACCCTTACCTCAACGTTCGGATCCATGCAAGTCGGTTTCAACGAAGCGAAAGACACGAAAACGTAATTTCCAGCGGCGTTAAGCATCGCATACTGGATGACCAGAAGCATGAAAAGCTGATATCTACCGTAATGTCGGGTTCGATCGAAGACCTCGTCGAATTCCAGAACTGCATTGCTACAGTATCTTCGGGAGTTGTTCAGACCCCTGGAGGAAATATCGTCCGAAGACGAATCCGAGGAGTTCGAGGAGCTCCAGAAGCCCATAGAATCTAAAAGTACAGCTCGGATCTCGGATCTATGAGCACAAGAAGCAGACAGCTGACAGCCAGCTGTCGGGCGCGTCCGCGTGAACTTGAACTCGCCGCAGGGGTTCGAGTCGGGTTAACGACTATATCGTGGTCGGTTCCACTGCGACCCGAAAAGGGTTTCACGGGCACACGTAGCTCTAAAAACTAAGCACGCATAAAAGTTGCTCTCTTCAAGGACCCGACGACCCTATAAAGCCACGGCGAATCCTCTCCTGGTCGCCGAAGCACTCAAATTCGCCGATTCCAAATAGCGAAGACGAAGATCGCTCGCGGCGTCGAATATGCGGCGAAGGTGAAGCGCGCGACGCCCAATTTAAACAGGTTACCAATTAATCTTCTCCTTCGCACTTTCAACATTGAAAGGGAAACGGGCGCCCATCCCCAGCCGACGACAAGTCGAAGCTACTCATCGTGGTTTGTTATCCGCCCGAAGAAGAAGAAGGAGAGATGACCTCTTCCAGTTGGAACTACTGCGACACCCCCGGGCGATCAGCTAATTTGTCCCCGTGGCGACGCCGCGGTTTATGACTCGATTTGCTCGTCGATTGTTCGCCTATAACCGATCGAGTGAAACTAATGTTACGCTGCGGATGCTGCTGCTGCTTCTGGGAGGTCGCGGGACGTAAAACATGGAAAGTGTGTCTAATGAGGTTTTCAGGATTTCATTTTTTGGTCTTTGTAAAGATTCCTAAAGTACTGTAGTTCTATCATACCTGGGCCTAAGACCAGGCTTTGGCCAGACGTCAGATTAACAGTTACAGTTCCAGGAACCCATTAAATTCGATTAGCACAATTAGCAAATTCTCCGCCGAAGACAAATACAAAAACCACGAAAACCGCGACGGAACGGCCGTCGGAACAGAAGACCGCGATCAGCCACCGAATCTCCGTTCCTTGTTTGAAGACAAATCGATGTCTGTTTCTAAGTGTAAACTGTTTAAGTTGCTTCTTTGTTTGCTACTTTTTAGAAAACCGGTTACTGAAATTGTGGCGAGTAAAGAGTCAATGGAGTGGTTTTGTAGGTGGGAGGAGGCAGAGCTCGACGAGGATCGTGCGACATGGCCAGAAGCGGCAGTTCCATCCGCTGGCCAAGACTAAATAACTCCAAAACTTCGCTCAGTAGCGTAGCGAAAATCCGAGTTTAAACGATTGCAGAATAGCTGATAATTTACCGTAGCCCCAGCCTGAAATCACTCTCCCAAGACCTGAACACTGGATACAACCGACACGCCTAACCACATCTTATCCCTGCATGTAATAGACTCGATTCAGCAGCAGCCAAAACAAGAATGATCGCATAGACTAGAATATTGTACAACGAGTCTCGAGTTTACGACAGCAAAAAATGATTTCATAATCTGCCATTGACAGTGATCCTGGACAGAATCATGAGAACGCTGGATTCCACGATCCTCCAAACCGCGGCCTACCCGGTCAACTGATCACTCCTCAGATCTCGCCTCAAAATCCCAAAGAACTCCATTCCACATTCCTCCAAGTCCAGCAAACTCAAAAACACTACAACGAACCCTCAACGCGAACTGATAAACCCGATCGCCCGCCCGGACGATCGCCCATCCTCCGCCTAATTCGAATTCAAACGGACGTCGCCGCTGAATCCAACGCCACCGACGGATTACGACATCAACGCGACCAAAATCCGAACCATAATCCTTCGTCGTGGAGCAGAATGAGGAGGAAAATTCCCACCGGTTGGCAGACACGATGAACCCAGAGGCGAGGCGTGAGTGAGTGCCAGGATCCGCTGGCGAACCGGTCTTTAGATGGAGTTCTCATTATCTCGCCATCCAATCAGCTTTGTTAGGCAATCTAGAACAATCAAGCGAGTCACTAAAAAGAAGATTCGCTTTAGGAATCATGGAGTTACGACACATTTTGGAGCGGTTCCCGGACGGCTTGTTTTCCTCTTCCATAGGCAGCAGATGTTTACCGTCGTCGACTGATTCGATTTATGCAAAAACACGTCGGTGGTGCTAAAAAACGGCGCATTTGGAAACCGTAAACTGGCAGAGATGACAAAGAAGGAGTGGGGCACTTAGGAGCAGCCAATGTAAGACAAGGAATGGAAATACTGTAGGAAGTCAAGAACAAGAAGTGGAAGAAACCGAAATGGTCCAACTCGTGTTTTGATGTCGTGTTTGGCAAATTAGGGACGATCAGTGAGGCTGAGAAACAAAACAAAGTCTGTTTTGCAGAAATGAGTCAGAATCATCCAAAAGTGCAGTCACACAGTTGCAATTTGAAGGGGCAAAGTGGAGGAAAAGAGAGTCAAATCTGTACTCTTGCCACGCGCCCAAGGAGTTGCTTCTGCCGCCTGACATCGGAAACGACTTGGCGGATCCAAGATTCCACCTGCCTCTATAGAACTCATCGTGACGACCTGAGACTGATCTAGATGCAGTAGCCCAGACTGGTCGACGTCCTGTCATCATGACTCAGTGACCTTCGGCTGTACAACTTCAACCGCTGGCTAGCCAAATGACAACCGAACGGCAGCTTTAGGTAAGTCCACCTAAAGCCTGTTAGTGCTGCTCCAACCCAAACAATGATAAATTCAAAGACAAGCATTTGAGTCACCATTTCACGTAAACCATCCCATTCCGTTTGATGCTGATCAGCATGCAACAACGCTCGCAATCAAGAGTTGTGTCCGCTAATCTGACTAAAACTTAAGAGGATTTTCGCTTAAACGATTGTGGCTGTTTATCAGAGGGTTCTGTGATCTACCTGATGTTCTACGTAACCTTCAATGCTCCTCCGTCTCACGTCCAAAACCGACCTTCACATCGATAAACAACCATTCCAAAAATTCCAGTTTCAAATTTTTGTCGCCAAGTTTTTTCGTCATCTTTGGCTTTCTCTTCACCAAACATCACAAACCAGACGAACTCTTCATTTCCAGATCCGCTCAATTCTTAACTTTGACTTGACTCGTCTCCAAAGACAGACCAAAATAGCTACACCCCCACAAACCGAAAACCATCGCGATCTTTGGATCACCGTCTCCCAAGTAAACAATCAACTCCAATTACTCAAAACGTGCCTCCCACACACGTTCCCTTCTTTGGTGACGTATTCTTTCAACCGTCTCCCGCGGCTGTTCGGGGAACTCTGCGCAAAAATTCCGATACGTGACCAAACCGTCGTGGCTTCGAACCGTCGGTTTTGACGTCATCGGTGTATCTGCATTGCTCCGACGGCGGCGGAGAAGCAGAAAGTGACAAAGGTGACAATGTCAAAGTACATGTGGCGTTATTTCTGTCGACTTTTGAGGATTCTGCGGCGCCGTTTTTGCGCGAATTGTCTTCGTGACGTTGCAAACACGTTTTGCCATTAGGGGACATAAGAGTGGTTTCTTAGGATGGCGTCACACTTATGGATCTGTGGGATAAAGGCGCCTAGAACATCGCACTAGGATAAAGAGGTCAAGGCTCTGGTGCCGTTATCCGGCTATAGAACTTGGCCGCAGGAGATCTACAGTTCGAATTGTCCAAACGCTCCCCTTATCCAGGCCACTTTGGCCATGCCCAAATCTCTTGTTTAAGACGTTTATTTCTCTTAAATTACATTTACACACATAATTCGAGAAGAATTTTTGTTCAAGGTGAGAAGATCGCGCGGCGGAAGGAAAGAGGAGGGGTGGATTCTGCGGATGGTTCGATCTCTTCTTGGCTCTATCTGTCTTCCAGGTTAAGCCAGGACAGGAGACCTCAGCAGCCGGATGTGAACCACATACCCGCGAGGACTGATTTACAAAAAAACGAAGGATTAAACGATGGGAAAATGGGGAAAGAATCAGTTTCTGAGATGACGATTTGTACACGACATAAAGGGGTTGTGGGAAGACCCTAGAATGAAGACGCTTAGGCTTGCGCAACGGTGGCGTAGATCCAGTGGCATCCGATCATTCCTTGCTTGCTTCCGTGGAGCGCGTCATTGAGCTCCTTGATGTTGAGCTTGTTGACCGGCCGGTCGAAGATTCTTGCGGCGATGACGAGTGGGATTTCCTGGAAAAGTAGGGCGATTAGGGAGGGTTTTGGGACAGGGGAAGGTTAGGCAGGTTAGCGCCAGAACTATTAATATGTGAAAACGTTAGCGTACTCCAGGTCTTACTCCAGAACGAGAGCGGCTGTTGATGAAGAGTTCCCAGAGTTGCTCGGCGCGGCTGGAGTTCTGAAATTGACAATTTAGGAAAGCTCATGTGGGAGGAAAGGACTTACAGAGTCCAAGAAAGGCAGAAGTTCGCTCTTGGTGGGCAGGCAAACCTTGAGGGAGAGATCGCTGTAGTTTCCAGTCGGGAGTCCTTCGGCCGAGCACTTGGCCGGGGCGTCCTTCTGGTAGATCTGAACGAAGTTGCGGAGAGCGCCTCCCATCGTTCGGCAGATGTCGCAGTGCACGCTAAAAGGTCAGAATCTCAATAAATCCAGAACCGCTGAAAACTCACCAAGATCCGATTCCTCCACATCCATCAGCATCGGCGTTCACGCATCTCTCGGGCTTTCCGTGGATTCCGATTCTCGTCTCCAAGTGGACGTAGTACTTCTTGTCCCCAGAGAGTCCAGGCGCAAAGACTTCAACGGTGCCACCGCTCATGCGGAAACATTTGTGTCCATCGGCGTTCTTCTCCTCCTTGAAATTCACTCCGGTCGATTTGTAGCTCGGGAACTTGATCAACAAATTCTCCTTGGTCGGCCCTAAATTTGTGTCTTAGAAATCGATCAAGATCAAAAAAGTTAATAGACTGCACGGGTGACCTCGGAAGAACCGCAATTTGGCGACGACGACGTCACACGCGCGATCGTTTCTTTGACGGTTACGTCACAGGTCGGCTCCCGAACCCTGATTCGCGGCGACCCTGAGTTTAGGAACTCCGGTCACCCGGTTACCCAATTAAGGGATTTCCGGTTGATCCCAAGGGAACGATAGACCGAGGAACGGATTAGTTCCGACTTGGGAAACCCTTAATCCGTCTATTCAAAGTTGGGAACTGGATTTCGGGTGCACTTTTACAAGGTCTTCTTCTGGGTTTTGACCTTAGAAACTCACCAGAACTGGGAGAACAGGGGAAATGACGCTCGATCCGGACGGAAATATCCGCGTAGACGACTCCCAGCAGGGCTAAGGAAACCAGGAGAGTTGGCGTTGCTGATTTCATGGCTGAAAAGAAGGAAGTATGTAGAGCGGAGATCAGAAGCGCGAACACGCGGCCGGCGTGGGACAGGACCCGAAAATGAAGAAGTGGCAAAGAGAGATTCACGACACGACATAACGAAGCGAAGTCGGCCGCTAACGGCCTTCTTCTTCGATCGCGCACAGGCAGCAGCCGCTGTTGCGCGCAACTGCCGCCGAGTGGCTGGCGACGACGCCCCGAGGCGGTCGAAGGAAGACGACGACGACGACGGCGGGGGGCGCGGCGGTTGGGGAATCTACCGAATTCGAATGCAATGACGCCGACTGGCTGCTGAAGATGCTCTGCTACTGCTGCTGCTGGCAGCGATGACGAAGATGCTGAGATACTTGGTCGTCGTCTTCTTCGTCCCAACTAGCAAGGCAGAGAAAGACTGCGCGGGAGAAAGAGAGAACGGGTTTGTTGCGAAGGCGCAGAGGGCGCTGGAGAACAAGAAGATAGCGAAATGGAGGAGAAACGGTAGAATAAGCTCCTCGATCGATCTGAGGAAACACGTCATGGAGTTCAGAATGCTCTCAAAGACCTAACCGATTCAAAAGAGCGTTAAGATCTAAGGACGAGAGCGCTCGCGCACGGCGTGAAAAGCGAAAACGAGATACAAGTGATCACACGCAAATTCGCGGAGGCTCTTTTATCGCTAATCTCACGGTTCGTCAGCTCATCAACTGATTTATGATGTGGTCGCCGGGCAAATTATCCTCCTCTTCGCACTTAGCGCCGATGGCGCCACGAACCGGAATCTTCTGCTGGGGCTGGGCTGGGGCTAGATAGCCCCGAACGTCGCTGGCGCTGTTGGTTGAACAATTGGCTCAAACGATTAGAAGGTTCTTCTCCGCCAACACCGCCGAAGCTGCAGCCAGGGGAACTCTCTGCTCAAGTCCCCAACGTTGTCGTCGACGTCCACCTGCTCCTAAACTCGCGGCGCCACTGGCGACCAACAGCAACAGCAGCTCGTTTCTTCGTCTTCTTCGGTGCAATCGACGGCGATTACGCGCTCAGGCGAAAACATCTTCTTAACGCAATCGACGCCTTCGCCAGCCAATCGCGCTACCGACGAGTTCTTTTTCGGACTTCTGAGAGGATTAAAATATTCTAGTGAAACGTAGAAAGGAGAGGCTTAAGATTCTTGAGCTAGGCTTATGGTTTGACGTGTTAGAGCGTTTACAGTCAATGAGGAGGGAGAAATCAGGTTTTTGGAGGTCTTGAAACTCGAAAAACTGAGAGTTGACTCTCAAGCCAAAGCGGAAACATCTAGGGGCATAGCTTAGGATTGGTCAATTTGGACTAAGGCGCTATGAACCGAGATCTTCTGGCGGATGGCTGGGACTAAATAATGCCGTTTCAGCCCAGCCATGATTAAGGGTTTTCCTCACGCTACTTAAGATCTAAGAATCCACGAATCCTAAAATTCAAATCTCAAAAAATCCTATTTTAACTACCAGTGCCTGCAGACGAGCACACCTTAAATAGCCACCGACTGGAACCACCTCCTCCTCCTTCTCCTCCCATCGCCCACCGTGACTCACAACAACCCCCAGATTAAATTCCACGTCCGTGTAATCGACTTCGAAGATGATCGATCGTTGTCGCGAAATCATAAGTGACGTAACACGTCTCCGACAGTCGAGTTTTCCTGCTGAAACTGCTGTCTTCTTATTGTTGTGTCAGAGTATCTTCCGTAGGAGAAAACTCTTAAAAAGGCAGTCAAAGAACCAAGCTGTAAACAGCGCTTATGTTAACCAAAAAATCGATTCGCTGATCTCTGAATTAAGCCACCAAAAAACCGCACGGGACTGGTCAGCAAATCCAATTGAAATCACGTTTCAAACCGAGCGGCCACTTTTGAAGACTAGCGGTGACGTCGGCGCAATCAACAGGTTTTTCTCTACTCGCGAGAATTAAGTTGATGACGTCGAATGACCGATCGAGAAGTTTACCAGTTTGCAGCCAATACAGGTTAGCCGCACTTGAACTGCACTTGAGCCAGAAGACCGGTTATAAAGTCACATGGAGAGGGGATTGGGATTAGTCATGTGGGTTTTACGCTAGCCAAAAAAGGGATTCTAAAACGGCTAAAAAGTGACCCAAACAAAGCCAAAAATAAGGTCAAGTTTGAACAGGTCTTAAAGGGCATTTTCGGACATCACAAAGACTCAAGTTCAGCCATTCCCTAATCCCTGAAAGCAATCAACATGATCCAAACTGACCTATTCAAACTTCCTCCAACACCTTGCTGGACTTTTGAACTTCGAAAGTCACCCAACGACGCTCAACCAATCCGCTGGATTTGCCCTAATCCCGTCGGCCGATCTAGAAAATCGGAAACCAAACCCAGAGTTCAACTTTGAAGGTCAACATCGACTTGCCGGTCATTCTCTGCACGCCATAATCCCACATGCGCACCTCGCCTGCACGCTGCATTGAATCCAATAAATTTACTCCCAACTTTAGTTATGTACAGACAAAGCACACACACAATTCCGATCACCCACTAACCGGTTTTCCCGAAGTCAACGGTGTTATTTTCACATTTCCGTAAAGTTTGTGACACGCCACAAATTCCCTCTGTTCGCGGATCATCTGGTTGAACGGGAGGTTCCAGTAGACCTCCGGAGGGAGCGGTTCGTCCTGGAAGAGGCTTGGTTTCGACTGCCGATAGACGCGTTCGATCTTCGCTTGGGTTTGCATCTTCTTGCTGACGTCGGTGTCGAACACGTAGACCGTGGCGAAGATGCCCATGGAGCGGAGGCTTTGGCCGTCCTGGAAACAAGGCATCTTACTCAGAACACGGGAAACCAGGCTTACCTCGGACTGGATCAGCGTCTTGAACGTCTCCACACTCAATCCTTGGCTAATCAAGATGTCGTTGATCGAGGGAAGGCAGAACAGAAGCTCCAGATTGTCGTAGACCCCTGGGGACAAGCCTTCGCCACACTTGATCTGCTTCCCATTGAGCAGGAGTTCCGCTTTGACTCCAACGTTCTGACCAAACGTCTCGCAAGCGTTGCAGTACAGGCTGAAAAGGACATATTTAGCCACATTTCCTAACCTCAAAAGCCGTCTTACCAAGACCCAAATCCGCCGCATCCATCAGCCTTCTGATCCTTGCAGCTTTCTGGTACCTGCCTCTTATTAGCCGTGCTCTTGATCTCCAGATAGATGCTGAAATCGCCCTTGAATTCCTTGAAAACCTGGACCCGTCCGCCGATACTGTAGCAGTTGGGGCCCTCGGCATCTCTGGTTTTCAGCTTCGGTCCGCTCTTGTCGTTTCCGCCTTCGAATTCCAGCTTTCGGTCCCATTTCGCCTTATCTAAAAGTTGAATCAGAGGTGGGTTACGGTATTCAAGACTTACCTTTCCTATAAGTGCACGGCTGATGCTTCAAAAGCTCCAGATTGAAGTCCAAATCATCTGCGATCCGAATCGCCTGCATGTCGCACCCGAGGAACGCTGTAATAAGCGCGAAAGCCGCAAAATAGCGCATTCTACAAAGGCGATTTCTTAGCAGATTTTCGTCGTCGTCGTCGTCAGCGACAACAACAACGCGACTTCGCGGATTTATCGAAAGCGAATACAAAACAAGAAGTGCGCGCGTCCAAGGATCTGGAATCTTCGCTCGCCGGCTGACCAGAGGCTCTCTCTCGCAGTGGCGACGGCGGCCTCCTCGGCGCGCAAAGATACAAAAACTCGTTACGTCGTGTCTCTCTCCGACTAATCCGCCTCAATTCGATTTGACCACAATCGACAAAAACATCGATAAATGCGTTTCTCTTTCGATTAGAAATCTGGGATTTCGATTAAAAACGCACCTTATGCCAGAGCGAGCAAAACGGGTTCAAAGAAGCCTTTCACGGAGCCCGTATTCGTGCACCTGAAGCGCTCGCAGGAGAACCGAACCGTAACCGAGAGCTGCTTCTGTAGTCCGACCTCAGTGGTCACCATGGCTCGCCTTCATCGGATCTTCGCACGGAGCAGCCGTTGAAGAGTCTTCCCGCTGGCGTTTCTCGGCATCTCAGCCACGACTTGGAAGCCTCCGCGAAGATGCTTGTAAGCGCCAGTTTCTCTGAAAATGCGGTGAATTAAGAATAGAAAATGATAAAAGCTTTCCTAAAACGTATCGCCTTTGATAGCGTAATTTTTGGTCTCCAGGGTTCGAACCTGTGACCCTCAGATTGGTAGTCGACGATGCTACCAACTGCGCCATTGACACATCAAACTAGCTACCCCGGCGCCAGCTGGAATCAGTTTTTTGGCTTCAGTTTTGGGTAAGGAGTCACGGAATCTAAAGTCCGCTTTCAAGTGCGGGTATTCTCGCCAAATTTCGTAACTCTTTACCCTAGTTGCAGCCAAAAAACTGATTCCAGCTGGTGCCGGGGTAGCTATTTTGATCTGTGAATGGCGCAACTGGTAACACCGTCGCCTATCAATCTGAGGGTCACAGGTTCGAACCCTAGAGGCCAACAATTGCACAATTCAACAAAACCTTTTACGGAAACGTTCCAAAGTCATTCCGAGAAATCCAATGCATTTCAGATGTGCTGGTGACCTTGCATAAGTCCGCCGCTACTCACTTTCGTCACTCTCAAAGCCCACGTACCATACGCATAATCCACGATCGTGCGGAGGTCTTCGATCAAGCGCCTTCGGAAATTTGCCGGATTGGTCATTCGGGATCCCATTGACGGCGGCTTCAACGACGTTTTCGTGCAGCATCAAAGCTTCTTCCTAATAAAAAATATTCTAAACCGATCGACTTCACAATATTCTACAATTTCTGACGGGGATACCTGCATCCCGTTGACCTTGATTAGATCCTTCGGCCGGTCCACGACGTAGTAGAATTCTTTTGCATCGTTGTATGCGACGGCGCCTGTGTGGAGCCAGCCTTTGGCAGCCAATCGAACGTCGCGCTTGTTCTTGTCGACGGCGTCCGAAAGCAAGAAAGAAAGAAAGAAGACGTATTTGATGAAGACGTATTCGGAGAACGTGGGACTGAAGCCGACCTGCTGGCACGTAATCACTGAAAACCAGGTTTTAGGTAGAAGATAGAGGGGTGAGTTACTATGTGCGACCATGGCAACGAAGACTTGGACCCAGACTCAGGAATTTGCACATTTTCTTGGTGAAGATAAAACGATATTTGAGGGGAAAACAAACGGCGACCATGCGGTTGAAGGAGATGATTTGGTGCATGACGCAGGCGTGGCATCCGAAGAAGTAGCTGTCCGTGAAAGCGATGATTCCAACATATGGGGAGATCCCAGCAGGTTGCCTGAAATGTCCGAATTCAGTCTATTTCTTTGACTTTGTGGCTTACATGATAGTCACCGGTCCAGAGTAGATCACGTGGATGAAATTCGCGCCGATCTCCCCAACCGTCCGAGTCGCCCAGAACCATCCAAAGGCGCAGTGGAAGATGGGCATCTCCTAGATCAGGTAGACGTTGTAGATTCCCAGGATCACGGCTGCCAGCGACAGCTAAATGCAGAACATTAATATCTTCGCCACTTTCCGTGACAATCTTGGCTTCGAATCCGGCTAAGAGTCGTCCGCAGCTGACGAGGTGTTCTCCCTTGTTGTCGCGGAGGTCCAGCGCCGCCAAGTGGCTCAGGACCACGACTTCCGTCATACCGTCACCTGAAACTGAACGTATTTCACATTTTGCATTAAGGACTTCGGAGCCACGGAGCACCGCTTGAATGGCTCGCTTACCTTGCAGCAGAAAGTTTGCAGCAGTTTGCAGGAAAGCTTCGCTGAGCTCTTTCCCCAGAGGTGCCGATCCGCAGAGCACCGTCCGAACGGAGGCGACGTTCCACTGGGAGACGAGGCCATGGAGGACCGGGGGGACAGCGATGGTCGTCCAGCGCCGCCAAGTGGCTCAGGACCACGACTTCTGTCGTACCGTAACCTAAAACTGAACGTAGTTGAGAGTTCGTATTTAGGGATCTTGAGTCACGGAATGATAAACGCTTGAATGGTTCGCCTACCTTGGACGATTCGTGTTCTCTGAGTTCCTTTCGCAGGAACACTTGGCATTCCTCGAAGAGACGTTCCATTGGGAAACCTTGGCGACGTACTTGCAGAGGTATCCGACGATCCCTGGGACGAGGTTGAGCAAATAGACCCATTTCACTCTTTAAACTGGTCCTTACATGCCTGTTATTAATTGACGCCTTCGCGAGTTCGTCGGATTTGTCAATCGCGATCCCAATGACGGCTCGTCTTCATATCGGATCTTCTCACGGAGCAGCCAGTCGACGCGTCTAGCTTGTGCGGTGCCAGGTTCTCTGAAAATTCGTAGAATTGGGAATAGAAAAACGAGAAACGCTTTCTTAAAAGATATTGCCTTTAATAGCGTAATCTTAGGTCTCCAGGGTTCGAACCTGTGACCCTCAGATTAGTAGTCGACGATGTTACCAGTTGCGCCATTGACCACATCGAACTGGAGATACCCGGTCCCAGCTCCGGAGTTCGTTTTCTGGCTGCAGCCTACGGCAAAGACGGAGTCCGCTTCAAAATAAGGATATTCTCGCCAAATTTGGTAACTCTTCACCCCAGTTGAAGCCTAAAAACTGATTCCGCAACTGGTGCCCGAAAAGCTATTTGTATGTATGTATGGCGCAGCTGGTAGCAACGTCGCCTGCCAATCACAAAGTCACAGGTTTGAATCCTAAAGACCAAAAAATATGCAATTAAAGACAAAACCTTTTAAGGAAGCGTTCAGAAGTAATTGCAAAAAATTCTGTAATGCATTTTAGATCCTGTACTGGTGATCTTGCGAAAATCCGCCGCTACTCACTTTTGTCGCTCCCAAAGCCGCCTTACCATTAGCGAAATCCACGATCGTGCGGAGGTATTTGATATCCTCCTTCAGCACGATGAACGCCTTCGGAGCATTGTCAGATTGGTCGTTCGGGATCCCGATGACGGCGGCTTCCATGTAGCATCAGGACGTCTCCCTAAAACGAAATATTTGAAACCAAAGGATAAGTCAGTATTCTTACGGCTACTGACGTCGACCGTTGACCTTGATTAGGCCCTTGAGCCGGTCCACGACGTAGAGAATTCTGTTGCATCGTTGTATACGACGGCGCCCGTGTGGAGCTAGCCTTTGGTAACCGCGGTCTTTGGTAATCGTGGCTTCTGGGTCAGCGAGGTATTTCTTTATAATGGCGACCGATCGGATCCACAGCTCGCCTTTTTCGTAGGGAGCGGACTTCTCATCGCCAGTTTCTGTGACGATCATTGCTTCGAATCGCAAGAGAAGACATCCGTCCTAGGCGATGGTGGAACGGGAGGATAGCGATGGTCGTCCGGCGGCGTCAAGTGGCTAAGGACCACGACTTCTGTCCTACCGTAACCTGAAACTGAACGTATTTCACAGTTCGAATTTAAGGATCTTGGGCCACGGAATGATAAACGCTTGAATGGTTCGCTTACCTTGGGGCATATTCGTTGCAGGTAGGCTTCGAGTGAGTTCGTTTCCTAGGAATACTTGGTATTCCTCGATGCAGCCTTCCATCCTTCCAGGCAGCAGCAGAGGTCCCACCATCCGGAGCCAAGGTGAAATGGGAGCAAGGCAATGGTGGTCCGGGCGCCCTGGGAAGAGGAGAGTTCGTCTGGAAATAAGGGGAACTTAGGAAATGAGGGTTAGGGCAAAGTTGCGAAATCGACCGGTTTCTTCCTCGAAAATATGAAAAATGAATTTCCTAGACAATTATAAAAATTTAGACGTCTAGCCGAGAGAGTGATAAACCAAAAAGCAGTGAAAAGCAGACAACTTCAAAATGGGTCATTTCTGACTTTCGCTCAGCGGATGTCCGGTCGGTTTGATCCGCGAAATTCATTGAAACTTGCCCTGAAAATCCGAAAAACAAGCGCGCAAAATCACGAAACTGATTATCATTTGACGCAAAGCAGGTATATATACCAGCAGATTCCGAAAATCCCGCGTCCGAGAAGCAGCGCTAACGGAACAGCTTTCTGCGCGGTCTCCACACGAGCACTTCGCCCTCAAAGCATCTGAAGAATCTCAAAAAAAAAACCTTTAAGGAAAAGTTCAAAAATCATTCCAAAGAATTCTGGTATGCATTTTAGGTCCCGCACTGATGATCAAAAGAATGTTCAGGCCACTTTTGTCGTTCTCAAAACGCCTTACCATTTGCGAAGTCCACCGATTTTGGATATCTTCGATCTCCACCTTCTGCATACGACGGCGCACGTGTAGGACCAGCCTTCAATGACCAGTCTTCACCGAGGCTTCTACATCGTAGAACGTCCAGGCAGTATTTCATCATAATGGCGACCGAGCGGATCCAATTTTCCCTTTTCGTAGAGAGCCGATGTCTTTTTTTATGAAGAAGCCAGTTTCTGTGACGATCTTTGCTTCGAATCGCGGGAGAAGACGTCCGCCCGAGGCCATGGTGGTCCGGGAGAGCAACGAGGACCACAACTCCATACCGTAACCTGATACTGAACGAACTTCGTATTTAAGGATCTTGGGCCGCTTGAATGATAAACGCTTGAATGGCTCGCTTACCTTGGAGCAGATTCGTTGCAGGAAGGCTTCGCTGAGTTCCTTTCCCAGGGACACTTGGTATTCCTCGATGCAGAGGAACATCAGGACAGGGTGGAATCTCGGTATCACGCGATGATGGTTGGGGCGCCTTGGGAAGAGTTCGTCGAACACGGCCCTGGAAAATGGGGAACTTAGGAAATGGGGGTCAGGGCAAAAGAGCAAAGATCGACCGGTTTGGAAAAAAGCAATGAGCCATTTCCAGCGGACATTTCCAGCATGTCAGCTGGCGATCGGTCTGTTTCCATACCAAAAATGACGCGAGCGAGTAGTACAAATCTTAGTCGCTGTTGCTCATCACCCTCCATCGTTAAAGAGCAGCAACTGGCAAAGTACGTGCATAATCTAACGAATGAGCGAATAAACGAAGCGCCAACAGAGCAGATTCCGACACATGACCTCGGATGCCTCGGATCTCGAACATTTTTAAGAAAACAAAATGGCGGCGAACCGGTCACGATTCGATTCCTTGGATGGCCCTTCTTGAAGCCAACAAGGAGTACGGTATCCATGTCCTCTTCATTCCCAGATTCTCCCCAAGCCCAACTCGCTGTTTCAGAACTGACTTCGCACGATTGTAGTTCCGATGGGTCAGCAAAGCACATTTCGGCGCACCCGTCGTCCCGTTGCTCAATGGCGCAATCAAGACGTCGTCCAATTCCAAATTAGCTTCGATTTCAGCGGCTTCGCTTCTTATTGAATCCACGTTGCTCCTTGTTCTTGTGCACGACGATCACTCACCGTTGAAGACGTCGGAAAGAGTGACGACAGCCTTTGGTTTGACGAGGTCGTAATAGCGGTTGAGTTCATCTGGAAAAAGCGGCATAATATCACAGAAACATGACTGAAACAAACCTGTGGAGCAATCGCAATTGATTCCGTTGAACATCCAAGGGCATCCAAGAAGAGCGGCAGCGATGAAGACAATCGGATACTGGACGTGATTGGGCAGCACCACGAAGATTCGGTCGCCTTTTTCAAGTTCGCAGTGGCGCCGAAAGACTTCGGCGAGGTGCAGCGACTTTTCGTGGGATTGGGCCAAGAGAACGCCGGGGTCGCTGTCGGCCTGAAAAAGCGAAAATGGACGCAAAATCGTAATCTCAAAAGTAGGAAAAGTCGATTACCAGAGCGAGTCGACCTCTGCATTCTTTCGCCGCATTCAGCACCTGGAGGTGAAAGAGGGTGGCCGGGTACGAAACCATCGCTGCTGCGAATACAGACCATTAACGCGAGCCAAAGGAAGCGAGCGGCTGCTTAAAAGAACCACAATAGACAAAACATCGATACAGGCGTTTCTGAGATTTCGGTCAGAAACGTTTCTCAAGCCAGAGCGAGCAAAACCGTATTGGTGCGCCTGAAGCGCCAGCAGGAGTACCGTAACCAAGTACTCCTCCTGGAGTCCCACCTCAATGATTACCTAGGGTCATATAAGCCCATTGTCAAGCGAGCGTCAAATTCTTCTGGCAGGCTTATTATCGGCATGACTGACATCATTTGAATATGCAATTGCTTGTGGCCTTATTCTGGCTCGCCTTCAGCTCGGATCTTCTCTCTGAGCAGTCGTTGAAGAGTCTTCCCGCTGGCGTTTCTCGGCATCTCAGCCACGACTTGGATTCCTCCGCGAAGATGCTTGTAAGATGCCAGTTTCTCTGAAAATTCGAAGAATTGGGAATAGAAAAATGAGAAACGCTTTCTTAAAAGGTATTGCCTTTAATAGCGTAATCTTAGGTCTCCGGACCTCGAACCTGTGACCCTCAGAT
>KN167042.1:44464-54721 GCA_000757745.1 Steinernema scapterisci | reverse complement strand
ATCGATCGACGTCCGAATGGGAGCGATTGTAGCACGGCTACTTTGTCGCCGGAGACACAATTTGGTGCTCTGGAACAGGGAGAACGTGGTTAAGGAGATGGCTACACGAAAGGGCAAACTTGCAACGCGCAATACACCAAAATACCAATTTCGAATTTCGGAAGATGGCGCACGGACGCGATTGGTGAACTCGGGTCGTAAACGCCATAAACGTCCTTTTGCAGCTGGGAAGAGCACCAATTAGGGCGAATCAGAATCGGTTTGTGATCTGATCAAATGGAGTTTATTGTGAAAACATGTATTTGTCACATGTTCGTTTCATAAATGTACACATGCGTAGCTTTAGTTCAACAGATTTATAGCCATTTTAAGCAACGGATAATGATAAAATTATTTATCCTCGTCGACGACAGTTCCCATGCAGCCAAACACACTACATCCTCAGATGATGCCGCCAGCAATATCGCCGACTAATGGAAGGCCACCAACAACACCACTGATAGTGTCGAGAAGGCCACCGGCTAGTTCACCAACGAGTGGAACGCCTTTGACGACTCCTGATAGTTCTTCAGCCATCTGAAATCACATAAGATCAATTGTCTATCATAACCGGAAACAACCACAGAGGCGACAATAAGGAGGAAGAGGAGAGCGACGGTCTTCATGTTGAAGTCACTGGTTGATGCCAGAAGGTTCTGGGAGCTCGTTTTTATGCAGCTGGATTCAGTGAGAATCGCTGGCCACGCCCGTCGGGACGTTTCGGCGTTAATCCTGTTTACGTGGTCGTGGAAGGAATCCACGTCTCCTTGAATTTATCCTCCGTGCTTTTGCCGAATTATGAATGCTGTATCCACTGCCATTCGAAAAGCCCAACATCACAGCAAACCAAAGTTCTAATCCTGTTTCTCCAGACAGACCAAGAAGCAACAACCGCACTCACCGCGTAAAACTTCAACCATAACTACGCTAAATTCTACAATTCCAAAATCTTGAAGGATACCGTATCTTCATCAATATGCGTTTTGTGCGGATCGGATAGGCACTCCAGCGATGAAAAACACGTTTCATGTTGGCCACGATTCCCCGAGTTCAGAGTGAATCTGTTTTTGCATTCTTGAATCCGTCTGGGAAAACAAGATTAGCACTTTACGTAATACTGACAATTCTATTTTCTGAAAGCCTGTGGTGAAACCTCCAAGAAACTCACAAACTCAACTCGTTAGCTCAAGACGTTAGATCACGTTACAGAAAGATGAAGAATTTTTCAAACCTAAACTTCAGGCATCTAAAATCTTTTTCGAGCATAAAATATCAAATTTTAAATTTTTTTTCTGATCTTCTGTAATTTTAGATGGCGCAAGGCGGCTTGCTCGACTCTCCTTCTGGCATTGATAAGCAACTTCCTACTCTAGGTCGATCGCTCGCGAGTATCATTAAATCTGTCAGTGGTTCCGTCGATGGTGTTTCTGGTTTCATTCCTATTGTCTGAGGTCTTACCAACGGCGTTCTTTAATTGGGGGATTCTTCTTCCCGTCAACTCAGTGACTCTTTTTAATCAATAACCAAACCTGTATGCGGAAAATAAAACTGTTGAACTTTAGCTATTTCTCAGCAAGCTGGAATCTGTGAATCTGGCGTACTACGACCACGCAACACTAAAGCATCTCGGCGGGCGTGACTTTAGATAGCCAATGGCGGTTTGCTCGACACTCTAGGCAGCACAGTCAAATGGCTTCCTCTTCTTTGGCAACATTCACCGACAGCCTCAGTGGTACCCTCAAACGCTTTGGCGGTGGAAGCCTCATCAACGGTCTTGTTTGCAGTCGAAGGCAATAGGGGAATTAACCTCGCCAACTTTTCTTTCTTCGATTTTTATGATAACCAAAGTATGATACGGTAAATGGTTCCAAGTTCCATCCTCGCCAAAGATTCATTCCAACTCCACTCTACCCACACATCTTCCTCTAGATCTTGCGAAACTCAATTTATTATCGGGAATACAAGTTCTTGTCCTCTATGGCACAACCTTCAAATATATGTAATAATATCACGTAAATCCATGAATCTCAAAACAGAAAAAAAGAATCCGGAGCGCAATTCACCCGCAATGTACACTGTAATACGTCTTCGGTAGACTCGTTCCAAGCAGCTGGAACCGCTGACCTCCTGCTCAGAAGTAGGACGAGCCCTCGTCCCCGAGTTTCATCCGTTTTCCGTAACGCGCTGGCTCCTCGTCGTCGACCATGTATCGCACGGAACCGGCCGAACTGTGCGGCGTATGGGCTCCGCTACCGTATCCGCGGCCGCCGCCGTATGACGAGGGGTAGCCAGCCATGGAGTCGTATCTCTCGAAGGCGGTGACTTCAAATTTGGTCTCGGCAAATGGTTTCGGGGACGCTGGAGGCCGCCAATCGTCGTCTTCTAAACTAGGAGTTTCAGAAAATGAAGGTTGGTCGGGATCGACTGAAAGCAAAGGAGTTAGCGAGGGGATGAGGAGAGGATAAGGTTGGGTGTTGGAGAGGTCTAATGCGTGGAGGGTTAAACGCTTAGTTCTAAGGGTCCGCGAGGACTTTACGGCACATCGTAATGATCATATGCTTATCGCGAAGCGACCATCTCCTCTTTGGAAGCGGTTTGGTGCACTTTGATCGGAATTCGTCGTCGCGCCATGGGGTGATTTCGGGGGAAGGTCGGAAGGTCGCCGGAGATTGTTGCAAATTCGGGGTTTCGCTAGACTAGAAGCGCAAGGAGCAGCTGGGAATGCCCAGGGTGAGTCACACAGAACCAAATAGCTGTGGGCCGCCTAGGCTGAAAGGGAGGATGTAGATGCGGGGCCGCTCCTCACCTTGGCCCACACGAGGCAGTGCGTGAAGCAGTGAGGGGAGATTAGGAGAGAAGCAAAGAGGAATCGAGGTGATTGGGAGTGCAAAGGCATTTCATCGCCCCGTCAACTGACCGGGATTCGCCGTGAACTGGAACGGCAGCGGGTGGCTCGACTTCTTCCCGCACATGATCGTCATGGAAACGTTGCCGCCGCGCACTGGATTACGGTACTTGGGTACATAACACGAAATATGGCACTGAAGATAGGAAAATCAGGTCAGATCATCGAGATTCGTGGTATTTACCTGATGCAGAAGAGACTTGTTCATGCGCGCTTCGTCACTCCAGGCGAGAGTTCCATCTAAACATCTACTTTCAGCTCTGCAAATCCCCGAATTCCACTCACCGTCTTTGTACTCCCTAAACACGACTGCCGCGTTCCTATCGAAATTCCGTCCTATAATGATGAGCTTCTCTCCTCCGTTCGCGTTCGCCTTTTCGGCCGAAATGTCGAGAATCTCCGGAACGCCGAGTTGCTGGACGCATCTGATGGGGTCGCTCTGGGTTTGGACAATTGTGTCGGGGCCGCCGGGAGTGGAGCTTGGGATGTAGGCGCGGAAGACGAGGCGGACGGAGCAGTTGGTGGCGCTCTTGTTGACGCGTCGCGGCCGGGCTTCGTAGGAGCAGATCTTGAGGATTCCGACGCAGTCGAGCCTGGAAATAGAGAATTCAAGGAGGGGTCAGAATAACCACAATTTACACGGCGGTCATGCTGTTCTCCGGTCGAAGGATCACCTGCAAGCAGTTGATTCCGTCGCTGGAAACCACTTTCTCACAGGGAGTCGTGTTGGCCGCCTTCCCGGAAACTGGGATCAGTTCGTAGAGCGGATGCGAGATCACGGGCTCGGTTCCAGTTCCCGCAAACATTTCCACCTTCGTGGGACGGTAAAAGCCGCTGAGCTGGAACGGAACTGGGATTATTGGGTTTTCCGAGAACAGATTTTCGAAATCAAAATTCAAAAGCTTAGAAGTCGCACGTTCGAACGATTGCTCGTGGCGGGAATCCGCGTCGCCCACGTCCATTTTCGGAATTTTCTAGAATCTCTGAATCCAAAAATACGAACCTTGATGGTACAATGGGAAGATCCAGAGATGTCCTTGATGGCTCCACGGCTTCCTTCTGAGAGATATCTGGCCCGGTGTTGCTGCTCGGGCTGCCGGAGCACGGTAAGTGTGACTGGAGGCTTCGGATGGGAACCTGGAATAAGCACGATGTGAATGACAGAAAAGAGGCCGAAACTAACCTTGATTGCTGGCCTGCTGTTGAGTTGTTCCAGCTTTGGGAGGCACGAAGAACTCGTTCAACGCTCCCAACTCGTGCTGCGACAAGCTGTGCTGGATACTGTAGCTGGGCTCATCGCTGCTGCTTCCTCCGTCGTATCCTCCGAGGATCAGCGCCGGATTCCAGAGGTTCCAGTCGTGCTGCTGGGGCTCGTGCTCGAATTCTGGCAAACAGCATCCGTCCGAGGATACGGTAGTCGTGGAATTCGGGGGAGTTACCGTCGTGGTGGGCACGACGAAGGAGTTGGACCCGTTCATTGGCGTCGAAAGTGCCTGAGGACGCCTGAAACACGTGGAAAGTGAGAGTTGGTGAAGGCGAAACCGGGAGAACAGATGTGCAGCGAATGGGAAAAAACAACAAAAAACGTCGGATCGATGGAAGATCGGAGGAGGCAGAAGGCAGAAGCCACGCGAAGACCGGTTCTGGGAGCTTATGGGGTCGAGGAAGGGTCGCGCTCGGGGAGCGCTGGGGTCGCCGGGCTGGGAAGAACGTAACATCGTCTGCTGATTTCTGTGTGTACTTTGAGAGGAGGCGAATCTCGACGGAAAGAATCGCCTGATGCAGAGATAAGGAGTCCGCGATGGCTGCTGTTGGAGCCGCGCCGGAGGCCGGAGGAAATGCGGTTTGCACGCGCGTCACAGCGATTAATAGGGGAGCCGACGTGGCGAATTTGTCTTCGCCGGGGGTTTTTTGTTTTGCCCAAATTGGGCTGACAGGGCAAAGATTGGTTGGTGGCCAGGTGGGAGAGAGGGCTAGCCCCGAACAGAGCGAGAGTGGGAGAGGGGTGTTATCGTAAGTAAGAAGAGATAGGCGAAGCGCGAAGAACGGCTACAGAATAGTCAAACGCGACCGAGAACAACGCGGTTTGAAAGCCAGAGGGGTTGAAAGTCGCGAAAGTAGAATTCGGAGAGGTAAGAGGCAGGTGCTCAGCGAGATTGTATTCCAGGGCTATGCTCCTAGCAACCTAAAGAGACCCTTGTTCGTTATGGACATGCGAGGGTGGGAGCTTATTTGTGTCACGCGTGTTTGCGCGAGATTTGGACTCTGAGATAGTGAAAACAGGAGGCCAATCTCCACTCGGGGAATTCGAAACGCGGAACTGAAGCCAAAGAATAATACGCGAATTCGCTCCCGACCGCCGCTCGGCGACAAAAAACCCTCATCTGACCGCTTTCTGGTCGCTCTGCGTCATCGCAAATGCCAAACTTAAGCCTGTTTTCCGTGTCAAATCGACTCCCAAAAACACTCCCAAAAGCGTCTGACCCCAAGTCATAACAAAAAACCACGTATTTCAAACATGTTATGAGTGCGAGGGTTACTGTAGGTACGGGAAACAAAAAAAGACAACCAGATTTTTGGTTTTTTTTTAAAGAAAGAAGCCGTAGATGGTGCGAGAAGATTGACGACGAGTGGTGATGGCGCGATCGGTTCGCGGAACACGGAGGACACAAAACGGAGGCGACGAGAGCAAACCAGAAATTCTGTGTGGTGCGGTGAACAGATCGGACTTTGACCTGGTGGGCAGAAGAAGGTTCTGCGGGAGATTCTGCAAAAAAAGTGGGGTTCGGAAGCCCAGCTTGGAGTAAGAATTCAAGCTGGGATCCAACCACATGCCAACCAAGTGGATTAATGGAGCTCCCGTAGTGTAAACGTGAAATTCCAACATCCCCAAATCCCTGGCTAACCTTTTCTTTCCTGATCTCAATGGTTTCGTCATCCCCTTCTTCACCTCGCCATTCGCAACACGTTGCCCTAAACTATCCGAATAGGATTTTTCCGCGACCCTTCGACGCGAACGCCCAGCGCCGAGGCGTCAGTCGCCACAAGTGCCTCAGCGACGCCTAATCGCGCCGTCCCTATCTGTTCCTATTCGACCTTTTCTGAAAGTCAGTTTAGTCATTCCTATATTTGCCGCTTTGGGAACTCCAATACCCTAAGCAGGAACCAAATTCAAGTCACTCTCCCCGCAGTTCCGTCTCCCCTCTCGCTAGCTACAGTTTAGGAATATCGCGCCGAAGACGTCAGCAGAACAATTAAATGTCGCTTTTGCTGTTTGCGCCCGACGACGAAGCTAGTGGAGTCTTATCAACGCTGAGCGGCGGAGGCCGAGGGTGCTGGGTTAGTGCGAAAAGGGGACGAATGTGGCCGAGTGCGGGGACGGCTTGTACTCAGGCGCACTGGACACGTGTGACCACGTCGCTATAGGCAACTAGAGAACGCTGGTTGCTGGCCTGCACCTGCTGGAGCTCTAAATGAATCATGCGGCCGCTTAGATTATCCCAGTTCTGAGAACTTCATCCACGGCCTTTCCACAAGTGATCTCTGCTCTCCTCCGTGGTATCTTTTCGGTCCTCCCCGACCCATCCCCGTTTTTCCCTTCCCTCTTTTCCTTGTTTCTGCTTCTCTCCGCTCCACGTCAATTGCTGACCAGGCGACCGCTGATAAGAACGCCGCCATCAGCCGACCGCGACGCTCTTTGCCACGTTTTTCGCTGTTTGTCACAAATTGGGCGCCACGTAAGCCCCGAATGTTGGGGTCAAAAAGGACGGAAATCGGCTCGTAACGTATTTGTGTCCTTAGAACGGAGATCACAAGAAAAAGACAAAAGATTGGAGAATAGAAGTGAGGTTTTATCGCGAGGAGAGCCGAGATTAGAACACAGAAAGTGTGTTTTAGTGCTCCGATGAGGAAGGGCAACGCCGATAGAATCGGTTTTTACGATGATAGCCACGTTTCAGAATCGAGCGGTTGGGTCTTGCTGACATTAACTTGAAATTTGTAAGTTTTGAGGTCAAATTGAGCTGAAAGGTCCAATTTTATCCCTTCGAAGTGTAGTAAAAGTGACTCCAAAAACGCGAGAAAACCGACCCGAGAACCAAAAAGAGCGTCCAAACCTGGCGTAACGGGGAAATGAACTCCATCCATCCATCGCCAGAGGGAATTGTTTGTGGTGGCTACATAGCAAGGCGGCGCGGAGAACCGGTATGCGCCTGCACCGGCCGAGCGATCGGCGACGCTCTCGATGGCGAGCGAGCGGCGAAGTTTCGTGGCGCTCGAAGCGTCGTGAAGATATCTTCTTACGCCTTTCCCAGGCGCGCATCGATCGGCCCGAGCGTTGATCTGCGCTTCCCAAGGCGCCCGGGTGGACACGTGAGCGCGGAGGAGGGAGGTCAGCAGCGAGATTAGGTCTTCGAGTAGGTGGAATGTGGCGTGGTTACCTTTGGAAATCCGTCCGAAGGCATCCCCGCCGTTGATAGGGGTGCATAGAAGAGGCGAGGCTGGATGGGGCGAAGGTGGAGACGGCTGGCTGATAGGATGGACGAGAAGAGGTCGTCGATCGCTGTAGGGAAACCCTTTCCTGTGATTCTAAAAGTCGGGAATGACACAAAACAACGCAGAAGGTGTGCCGGAGGGACGACCGCCCAGCGAGAGTCCGCCCAGAACACCGAAACGAGGGGTTTCCCGACTTTTGAAGAGCGCGAACAGCGGCGCTCTGGAGTGATCTGTGCTGTTTCTGACGCTGCTGGTGCTAGTGGTGCAAGTCGTAAATTTCGATGCAGTCGGGACGCCGAAGAGGTGAACGGTGGAAAGTGATCAGCGAAAATGTGGTTTAGGTACGGGAGGACAATAAAACGGGGAAGTGCAAAGGAATTGGGGGAGATCGGGATGGTGCAGGGACTGTAAAATAGGGCTTTTAGAGGAAATGGAAGCGTGTAGGGGAAGAAAGCTTAGGGTCCAAAAACGTGGAAAATCAAAACAGGAAATCTCGATGGTCGGGGTGGTTCATAACGTTGAAATCGGGATCACTTTCCTTGTTACCTTAAGGGTTGATGGGCTCATTTTGGAGTCCGAAGAGCAAGAACAGCTAACGATAACTGGGGCGCTCTTCGTATGTGTCCCTGTCGTCAAATCCACCACTTTGCTCTCAGTGACATGTGGCTATGAACCCTTCCAGAAGCTTTCTATGCAATTCTAATCCCTCATAAGATCAACGTCAACGCTGATTTGCATAAGCAAGTGGTATTATCGTTCCCGACTCTGCGAATTCTATCGCAATCCTCTGTTTTCAAGTGGATTAGGTGGTGTATATGAATGTTTAAAGTCACTTCTTGAGTAGGAAACCTTCGAGACGAGGTCGAAAACTAGCAAAGTTTTATCTTCGAAGTCAACAAAAAACCATAAACTGGATTGTAAAGAGCGGAAACATTACAAATGCGGGTGGCACAAAAAGTAGGGATTAAAGATCACATGCCCAGAAAAGGGCCAGGAGTGGACTCGATCTCAAGCCCATCTGAGTTTACCAGGATTGGAATGTCCTGGAATTGCACCTAACATGCGTAAACAACGTCTCAAAGGCTGAACACCACAACATTTTCAAGATGCTTCAACAAACGAAACAGGATTACGGTAGGAGCAAAGTCGCACTCGGGCGATAGTTCAAATGGGTAAACAACATTCTGACTGCTTGCAAGACGGACTTTGCTCAGTTGGTCGCAGACCGCTCCAGGTTTAGCACACAACGGTGCTACTCTTTAAAGAATGCACGATTATCGCTGTTGCGGGGTCCGAAAGTAGGTTACATCGTCGGGCGACTAAACATCATGCTTATCAGCTGTGGCGAAGAAGAATGATTGAAGAGGACAGTGCTTTAAAGTACAAAGCATCCCCAAAAAACAATTCTGAAAAATAAGAAACCGGTAAGAATACAAGAAACGGACAGAAGAGCTGAAGACAAAAGAACAGGGCTGAGCCGGGGATTGATCCCGGGACCTCTCGCACCCTAAGCGAGAATCATACCACTAGACCACTCAGCCACATTATCTATTTTATCCCAAGTTGAAGAAGTCGCTCGCTGACCAGTCGGCCGACACGCTGACATAAAATATTACAACGCGCGTTTCCGTCAAGGAATGACCAGCGCCCGCAATCAAAACACTCGTGGATGAGTGGTCTAGTGGTATGATTCTCGCTTAGGGTGCGAGAGGTCCCGGGATCAATCCCCGGCTCAGCCCTTACCTTTTGTCTCCCAAACTACCGTAGTTTCTTTATTTTTTGACGCCGATCAGTGCGCTGCACTTTGCACACATCAATCAAACAAAGAATTCTCCGCCGGCTCCATTTCCTCGTTAACAACCGCACAAATTCCTTTCGTTGTGCTGATTGGCGAGTGCAAAAAGTTGTCCGTCGCACTTCTGATTCTCTAATTCTTCTGGTTTCATCGGCGAGTTTAAAACACAAACTTCAGTTTGACAGTTGAGCGCTGTGTGGAAACGGGTTCTGGCGACAGCCACTTGGCTGCGCTTGCATTTTTGGAGCGTTTTGATTTTGGGTATCTCAAGCCTAGGATTTTCCATAAGACACACAAGAGATCTACTCATACCGTTTCTGGAACAAAATGGCTGCCGACTGTCCGATAAGGACTATTGGTCATGAAAATCGAACTGCCCAGGTTGGGTTTGCTCGTCAAAAGCGTGAAAATGCTGGGGAATGAATGCGCTTGCACATTTCTTCTGCCATTCCTCCATCCGCTCATAGCTCATGCCTGTTCTCCCAATCCAACTTCAATGAATCCACTAACAAAAATTGCGAATTTTTTGATTGAACATGAGGTAAGAGGGTATTCGGAGTTTGTTTAAAACATGACTTTGCAGCTTTTCGGGATTCTTCTGGCAGGGATTTTTGCAGCGATCATTGTTCTACTTTTGTTTATTCTGGCTTTGGTCTTTTTCTTTGGGCTCCTGTTTGGCTTTGGTTGGTACATGAGCTACTGCCATCAAAGCGAACGCATTTTCTCCCACTTCTGGCACAACTGGCTCGGACTTTGTGCTGTGTTCTCGTACTACGCGATTGGATTGTCGGTACTCGCTGACAAGAAATATAAAGATGAGTATGATGGACATACAGGATTGTATGCAGTCCTTCCGCGACTGGAGTTCCACTTGAAATCGTTTTATCTTGGAGCGTTTCTGATGGTGAGCGTTTCTACTCGTGACAATCCACAAATTTGTTTTAGCAAAATTGGGATCCGCAGATTCCCACAAAAGCGGAGTTCAGCTACACCAATGCAATTCAGTTTTCGGTTATTTTCACCA
>KN167042.1:22517-41132 GCA_000757745.1 Steinernema scapterisci | reverse complement strand
CGGCACGTTTCCTTTTGCCATCTATCGACTGCTGATTGCTGCGGTAAACTTTGCCCTTTGCGAACATTTCTAAACTGTTCATTTTTAGCCTTTTTGGATCAATGGAACTCGCGGTGTCGTACAGCTTATCCCTGAGTCTCTGACGCCTCTTTGCCTGCACCAGTTTCTGGGCATTTCTCTCTTTATTCAGCCGCGTCCTCCAATGGGACATCTCTTCAAAACCGTCGAACTTGAGAGCAGATCTAAAATGGGATTTCTCTCGGCTGTCTTGTTGCACTTGTTCTACAATTTAGTTCTCGGGATTGGGCTTTTGGTTGCATCCGGTGAGTTGCTGTGTAATTTCTGAATTTTACGCCCGTTTTCAGTCCTGATCGGCCGGATGTTTGTCGTGGAAGACTTCATTGGAATAACCCTTGGAATGGCAGTTGTTCTCGTGGCCGTTTCAGTCGCCGCGAAGCACAACTTCAGCATATATTATGCCTTATTCAAAGTGTAGATTTAAGATGAAAACGACGTTTATGACTAAACCTACCTAAGCCTACGATTGAAAACAACAGCACGTAAATTGCAGAGATTTGGAGATTCGGGAAGAGAACCTATAATTCACTACTCGACTCCAAACTCCACACATAATCAACAAGCCACATCTGTTGTTTCTGGGGCTCCTGGCGAAAAGTGAAATGACTAGCAAACAGGAAGGAAAGACGAAGACACGTAAACATGGATTTCTAATTGGTCCATGGCGGCCCAATTATGTTCTCCAACGCTCACGATTTCGGTCCTCGATCAATGTTCTGCGGATAATCGCAACAATGACGTCGCTGTTTGTTTTCGCGCCTGTATAAATGTTTAGGATTCTAGCTTCCGAAGGCGTCGGAAATCGCGCGTAACGGAAACACAATCTCGTCGGCCTCCACGACTTTACACCGTGTTTCATGAACTCTGGAACAGATCCCAGATGCGTATGGTTCAGTTTCTGCGGAATTCGAGCAGAGCTTTGCGGTATTTGTTTGGTTTCGCCATTTGATTTTTGTGGATTCAAGAGAAGACGCGATTATTTGCTGCCGTTGGCCTTTAGACGAATTTCTTATTGGCGCGACGATCTAAGAATATTTAAGTGGTATTAATCGGCCCACGTGCTTCCTTTTGACGCCCAAGACTAATGGATCATTCTTATCAAGATGGGTCAGACGATGGGGGATCCGTCTAGCTGCTTCTGTGGAATACAGATCTGCGATGTTCGCGATCCACGACCGCGGCGCCTCGACAATTCTTCGATTTTCTGGAGATTTGCGCCTCGGCACCGCCGCTGAGTTTTGGCTGTTTGTGGCACCCAGATCTTGCCGTTCCAAAGCGATATTCGCCGTCTTTCGGTCTTCCGGTGAAACCCGCACGTTCGGTTTTCAAATTGATTCAATGTTTTGTTTGTTATCTCGTTAATCTGCGCGTGCCGTTCCCGATTCCCTCGAGTTTCCTATGCCGCCAGCCATTTTCAGGATGAAGATACGAATCCAGGGCTCCATCATCCTCCTGCTCTTCATCTCCCGCATCGCGGAATGCTGGGAACGCTTCGCGAAGCCTCTGCAACAAATGCAGCCTGACAAGGTGAGCTGGACTTCTGGAGTCCGGAATTGATGATTTTGTGCATTTCAGGACAAGGTTTACGTTGTCGAAATGACGCTTGATAAGCAGCTCACGATGCAGTACCGGCCGGCTGGGAAATCCAGGCAGCTCGTCGACTACGACCCCAACGAAGTGAGTTGCAACAGCTTTATTTATGAAGTTATTCCCGATTTTCAGGCTTCTTGGTTCACCCGAAATCGCCACGATTCGCAGACCTGCCAAGCAAGGATTCCACTCACCAACGAATCACATCTGGTGCCCGTGGTTCTTCGAGATGGACTGCACAACAGGATCACGAATATCAATCGCATGAGGCGAGTGTTTCGTTTACTTCAGAGGACGAAATTATGGCAGCTTTGCTGTTTGCTTTCAAATCTGCAAATTTGACATGAGGATCTGACCGGTGATCGTTTAACACCTCAGTTTCCGGGGTTTGCTGTGACCTGAAATCGAGCTTCTAAAGCTGCCCGAAGCAGTTGTTCTTTTGCAAGCGATTTTTCTACAATTTTTCGCATTTGCAAACGTGCCTTTTATACACGCATAATTAATTTCCGGTCAAAACCTTGGATTCGAAAGTTCACTCTTGTCATTTCAGCCCGGGTCTTCCGATCGTCGTTCCACTGGGAGCCGAAGTCCTCCTCCGAGTGAAGAACAAACTGAAGACGTCGCTGGCCACCGTCCACATTCACGGCCTCCGCAAGATGAACATGTGGTACACGGACGGAGTCCCCTACGTCCAGCAGTGCCCGATCCAGCCGGGCGAGACCTACGATTACAGGTTCATCGCCGATACCCCTGGAACTCACTGGTATCACGGCCATTTCATGTTCGACCGTTCCGAAGGATTGCTCGGCGCGTTCATCGTGAAGAGCCCGACTGAAGCCCATTACGAAAGGGATTACGTCGCTATGATTCAGGTTGGCTTTTGGGGAATTGAGCGCTTTGAGGATCTGTACCGTTTAGGATATCGCCGCAGGTCCGATCGAAGAAGCGACCGGATACGTTATGTCGCTTTTCGAGAAATTCTCCCTGGGCTACGAAGACCGCGAGAAGTGTTTCATCTGTCGACGAGCCTACGACGGCACCATCCTGGAAGGCTGCTTTCCCGTTTCCGCGCTCACCGTGAACGACAAAGGATGGCACAACCAAACGGATATCCGAATGAGGCCCAGTCGACTCCCCTTGGAGACCTTTAGGATCAAGTCCGGCGAGAAGATTCGCCTGCGATTCATCAATGGAGGCGTCCAGAACTGCTTGATGGCTACGGTAGAGGGCCACAAGATGAAAGTTCTCGCGGCCGATGGAGCGGATGTGAAGCCGATTACGGTAAGTGTGGAGTGGAAACGATTTTGGGTGAAATGTGCTACTTTAGGTGGACAAGTTCATGTTCCTGCCAGGAGAGCGATATGACGTGGAGATCGTGGGCGTTCAGAGCCCTAAAAAGAAGTCTTATAGGATCATCATCGAAACCATCGATGTTTACGAAATGGACTTCACCCTAGTTCATCCATTTGTCGGACTCGCGAACCTGGAATACGAAGACAGCGAACTTGAGGTGGACGACGAAGGCAAGCGTTCTTTGTGTTCTTGATCAATTCTCTGTATTTCAGTCGACTTCTCCCACAGCTCATGCACCTATAAACACAAATGCTCCGTTCTCAACTGCCCTTTCCAAGACTTTGGCGCTCAATTCCCGTTCTCCTGCATTCCTGCCGCTGACCTTGAAAATCTGAAGCCGATCGAAGCGGACAAGGAACTGCTCGAAGCCAAGATATTCGATTCTGGCTATCAGGCGAGTGGAAGAGGGAGTATCTCAGGAGATGAACGGGTTTTTTCAGGAGATCACCTACAACATGGTCACAGAGAACGGCCAAAAGCTGCGTCTCCCCACCTCGTTGCCGTATTACAATGAGGGCAGGATGGATGAAATTTCAACGGTTTGCGATCCGGCCTGTCCTGCAGAAAAGCAAAGAAAAACGCCAAAACGTGTGAGGAGCGATTGGGGTTGTGCGTGTTTCAATTACTTCAGTTTCAAGTTGGGCGATATTGTGCAGGTGAGGAAGATAATCGATAGTGCAATCGACCATTTGTTTCAGATGACTTTCCACAACATTCACAGATCCGATCAACTTCTGCTCGACTTCGCCCACACTATTCACCTTCACGGCACCCACTTTTACGTCATGAAACAGGGATTCCCGGAGTACACTCGCAAGGGAATCGTTAAAGCATCGAACAAGGAATTCAACTGCAACGATGGAACTGTAAGTCGCGCTGGGAAATTTGGAAATTGAGGCAACCGCATGCTCATTCCAGTGGCCGTGCAATAACGTGACCGAGCCGTGGGCGGATAAAACTTGGAAAAACGGAAATATTCAAGGAATGAAGACGAATCCTTCCCTCCGAGATACAATCACCATTCCTTCTGGAGGATATGTCGTTGTCAGGTTTGTGGGATGTAGGGTTTGGGCAGTCTTTAGCTACCCATGACAACAGTGAATTGGTCCTAATAGCGCTCGTTTCAGATTCCGCGCCAGCAATCCAGGCTGGTGGTTCGCCCACTGCCACATGCTTCTTCACGCCTCCGTAGGTCTTGCCTTCGGTTATCGAGTTGGGGAGCATGCCGAGATGCCGAAACCACCAGAGGGCTTTCCGCACGGATGTGGAAATTACTTTGCACCTCCGTTGTCGAAATGACCGAAGGGAGAATAGCTATGTAACGGGCCAAGATATCCGCTCATGTCGACTCCTCTGTGTTCGATAAAGAACGAAGCACGTGGAGTCCAATCCTTGACATACGGACTAGTTCTTCTCCGCGATCACCGCAACTCGTAACCTCACAGAAACCCTCAATTTGCCGATTGTTTTCTCGTAACTTTTGTGTTTCGTCGCGCAGATGGGAGGCCAAAGGTTAAGGAGTAAGGGAGACGACGTCCCGCTGGCAGACGACCACCTGTCCACCCGCGCGCGAAGAACTCTTCCCGGACCATGCATAAGACTGTCTTCGGACGCTCTCGATTCAAGTGGATTAAGAGTCGATTAGGCGCGTTCGCCAATTCGCACTTTTGCGCGGATTATCGCTCCAACGCAAACAGATTGGGAACATGTGGTTGCGTGGAAGGAGGAGGGCGGTTTGGACACGGAAACGGGTTGTCAGCCCGTGAACTATGGCATTTTCTCGTTTTGGAAGTCATCGGATTCTTATTGAGATCCGGAGAAACCGCGGACGAAGCCAGCCACCTACCGTAATCCCTCCTCTCCCCCACCGATTCTCATCCCAGATCGCCAATCCTGTTTTCGCAGCATGGAACCGCGATAAATCCCGCGATAACAATAATCCTCCGTTGTCAAAACATTTATCAAACTTCGTCAGCTGCCCCGTGTTCATATGCAAATCCGGCGACCGGACCCCCTTGCTCGCCTCCCTCTGCGAGTCATCACACAATCAAGTGCGCGTGTGACCTTTCTGCTGCCCGGATCGCTCGACGTCCGCCTCGTTTTGTCGCCTCTTTTTCACACAAATCGCCTAATTGACTTTTTCGCGTTTGGAACGGACGTTCGACTTTCAACATTTTAATCAGCATTGGATGCAATTAATGCGGTACCGTAATCTTGAGGTCGCTTTGGGGCAGATGCGATAGTCTTCTTGAGGAAAGCTGATCTCATCCGACAAACGAGGCTTGAAGCCCGAAATAAGCAAAACAGCAAAATTCAAATTAACCTTACAGTTCTGTAATTCCGCTAGACCTCATTGGAGGTCATTCTAAAGCTCTCAGATCTCATTAGAACCCATCAAAACCACCGAACTTTTCGACTTTTCGCCTGCCCCGACCTTCCAGCATTCCTAATCCCAACAACCGCGATTACATAACCGAACAATCCAGCCCGTGTTTGTCCATCCGGTAGCCACACAAACCCAGCAGTTTCCCCTCGAACCCACTAATCCTCTCAGGAATCACCTCCTCCGCTACAATAACACCTCCTCCGCGTCCTCTGATTCTTCAATCCAGTTCATGCTCACACCCCGTTGCGCAACGCAACTCGCCTCGCCATTTAAGAGATTACATAAGACGCCTCGACGTACTAGGGCCATATGCAAATGAGTCCCCGACGGCGAAGACGCGCGAGCAAGCGATCGGGATGACCCCATCGAGGAGTACGGTAGCCGGGGGCGCGGTGGAGTGTGTCGGCTGCCGCCAAAGCGTCTCTTGGCGGCGGCCATTAGCGCGCCGGTGGCAATGGACCAATTAAAAGGCGTGAATTGGTTTTGTCGAAATTCGCAATTCGCTCCAAGCGGAGGTGGCCTTGGGAGGAGAGGAGGCTGGAGGGACGGGAGGACGAAGGCGTGAGCGATTAGCGGCTTAGCGGCGAGGAGAGGAGAGCACGTGGCGGCTAATTGGACCGCGAATGGCAACATGTGGATTGAAGAGATAAGGGGATTGGGGGATAATCCAGAAATTTGAAAAGACGGTTATGGGGTTGTGATTGGGATGTGGAAGAGAGGAGAGTGGAGGTTTGGAAGTCTTCAAATCTAGGAAACGTTGGAACGAAATAAGGGAAAATGGTTTATAAGACTTACAGTTACAAAGCTGGATCTGAATCCACTGCAAGATGCCAAAAGACCCGTTTCCAATTTCCCCCGAACCCAAAACTAATCCGTCTCCTTTCAATTAAAGTTTACGCCTTCCAAGTTTTCCCCAAACCACCCTCTTCCCCACTTCACACCTCAATTATCACCCAATGCTGACCTTTCGGCGTCCGCTGTTGGCCCAGCACGACTTCCACGATCCGATTTCTGACGACATATGCGCCAGTTAAGTCGCTAACGAGACTCTTCGAAGCGTCGAATTTCAAAACAGATGCGAGTAGCGCCCGGAATCG
This sequence comes from Steinernema scapterisci, assembly GCA_000757745.1. Taxonomy (NCBI): domain Eukaryota; kingdom Metazoa; phylum Nematoda; class Chromadorea; order Rhabditida; family Steinernematidae; genus Steinernema; species Steinernema scapterisci. Next base: position 34,628 of record KN167042.1, on the reverse strand, counting down.
CAACACCCACAATTAGGCGCATCAGCGCGACCAGTTGAGCGCTGTGCTCAGGCGAACAATGGTCGTTAGAGGCGAGGATTACGGTATGTGAGAGAAGATGACACGTTTAACTAGGTACATATTTACTTGTTTTAATTATCATTTTGAGTTTGGACGAAGAAGCGGATGGTGGGAGGCTTGGGAGAGGTGGAGGCACGAGATGCAGAAGCAGAGACCTCCGCCGACCGCCTTCTGGCACAAAGGTGGCAGGATTGGGGCTTGAGGAGACCGGAGAAGCAGAGGGGCGAAGGGAAGTGGGATGGAGACTGTGGGGAGTGGAGGCGTCGTTTGAGGCGGCGATGGGGCTGTCGACGTCGAGGAGGGCGTCGTGGACGAGTTCGTGGACGTCTGGGGGAGCGAAGTGGTCAGGTTAATGGTGGACATCTCCTGCAGCTTTCGTTTCAGGTCGGCGTTTTCCTTGGTTAGGTGGCGAATCCTGGAATGAGATTACGGTTAGCGATGCACATTAATTAGCTGCTGCTTGAGACAGTTGTCTAGGTGATGTACAGAGTCTGGCTGGAAGATACCGAACAGCTTCATCTTCAGACATCATTTTACGAAATTCACATTTTTGAAACGGTCGGTTTAGCATTCCAACAATGAAAAACAGACTAAATGTCTAGACAACCTGAATAATATGTCTGATGAGAAGCATCGAGAAGATACGCAAAAGCAGCACTACAGAACAGATCCTTGGGAAAAGTCGGCGTCCTATCCCAACAATTATCATTGCCGAAAAACCACCAATATCTTCTCAAAATAACCCCTTAACCATAAAGTCTCCTACCAGTTGCTGGCCAGCAGCAGCGTATTAATCTTCGTCATCTTCCTCGCCGTGGAATTCTGCAAATACGGCAACACTCTCCTCAGTTCATCCAACGCGTCGTTCAAGTCGTGCATCCGCCTCCGCTCCCTGGAATTCACTCCTTTTCTGTGCTTCTCGTGTTCCTGAAAAAGCACAAATAAATACCCGCCACAATCCTGATTCTCCGAACCTCTTTGTCTTCAAACTTGTTCCTCCCCTTGCGCTCGTCTTCGCTCCGCTTTCTCCTTACATAGGGTTCAAGATCTTCTTCGTCCGGGAGGAAAGTGGCCTGGAAACAAGAGTTAGAATATGGTATTAACAGGGAAACTCACAGATTTCGAAGTCGAACCGTCAGAAGAGTCGTAGCTAAGGGCGTCCACGTCCATCTGGCGACGTCTTCTTCTTCTCGGTTTGGAGGTACAAATCGAGAGTTGCGGCGCCGTCTTGGCCACCGCCTGTTGAAGAGGGGCGGCGCCGACCGCGATTGGCTGCGCGCGGGAGGCGTCGCCGGCGCTCAGCTGACGACGATGGCGAGTTACAATATTCGCCTCGGAGGGCGCGAGAACATCAACGCGATTCGCCCCATTGGAGCTCCGCGAAGTGGCGATCGTAAACGGTCGCGCCACGCAACGGCGATTCTGCGAAAATGTTGAATTACCATAATGCTTTAGGGCATTTGTGGGAGGCGACGGGTTGTTTTCGCGTGTTTTGAGTGGTCGATGGATGATTGGGTGTACGGTATTTGAAGGTGCTTCAAGCCGAAACTCTTACTTCACGCTTCACGAAACGCTTCGGAAACCGACCGATTCCCTCTTCACCAGCAACACGAATGACCGGTTAATCCCAGTTCCGGCCGTCCAGACAAGACATGTCGGTAAAATGTGGCCTTTCGTCTCTTTTAACTCGGATTTCACCAGACAACCAGACATCTCATGTCTCATTCGTCTTCACAGACACATTCCGTCTCACCCGGCCTCATTTCGAGTGCCACCAAGCCGAGCGAACCGGTCGGAATCTACAAAATCAGGCCAAACCCAAGTTTCAAAATTCCCAAACACCTCAAATATTTTATTACGAATAAATAACCGGCTCAAAACAAATTCCACACAGGATCCCAGATGGCAGTCACAAAGAGGCAGCATAATCAAAGCTGCAGAAAACCAGAAACGCCTTCATACTTCGGCAGATTGAGGTCGTATTTGTCCGCCATCTCTTGAGGCACGAAACGACCCCCGAGAAAATGGGCTTTTCCCTTGAAGTGCTCAGCACAAAGCTTCGGAGCCGTGAGCGAGATGAGCGCATCTGGCTGCAGTGCGTCTCCCTCAGCGGGAGGTCCGCTTTCCACGTCCCAACCTGAAATCAAATTCGCATGTTACAGAAGGATTAGCGGAGGGTTACACGCACCCGACGGGATGTCGATGGAGAAGATCGGCGTCTTCTGGCGGCAGAGTGTGGCGATGATCTCGTCGAAAGGAGCGCGGATCGGAGGCTTGAAGCTGAAACCGAAAATGGCGTCGACGACTCCAACGTAGTCCGAAAGCTGCGGGGGCAGATGTTCCAGCGTCCCGACGCCCATGCGGCTGTACTGGATCACCAGGCGCTGCATTAGCTCCGATTTCGAGGGCTTCGGGTAGAGCACCACTGGATCATATCCCTAAAACGGTTTCATTAATACAAATCGACAATATTCAAACGTACAAAGAGTTTCAGATGCCGGGCACAAACGAGCCCATCGCCTCCGTTGTTTCCAGGTCCGGAAATGACCAAAACCTTGCCTAAAGTTGTAGCTCGTGAGTTCTACGCTGGATTCCTGCCGTCGATTGAACCTTTCGGGTATCGAGAAGCAAAGGCTTGGGAGCAGGCGAGTCCGGCGAGTTCCATAAGTTGATCGACGCTGAATTTGTAGTCGTTGAAGAGTTCCTGGTCCACGTTGATCGCTTCTTGCTGCCTGGAAAAACACGGTATTATGGATTTATGCAAATCTGCTTACGTGAGGAATTTAACTGTAGGTGATGTCATCTTGGAGGTCGTCGAGAAGCTTCGTAGGCTGGCTTTTCCTAGGAGAAGGCCGCTTCGGAGAATGCTTCTCATGCAATCTGAAATGGATCAGGACGGTTCAGCGAAGACATAAAAGCCCGTTAGCATTCAAAGATCACGGGAAAACGGGCATCATATGGAGCAGGGAAATCGTTAAACGTCCCAAAAATAACTCTTCTGCAAAAACGAAGCCGCAGAAATGTTACATAGCAAGAGGACATCCGCCGGATGCAAAAAGTCTCCGCAAAGACGATTGCAGATCGGGCGAAAAGAAGGAATTGCCTGACACATCATTAATTACGGGAGGCTTAAGTGGTCTATCGCAATCAGTTTTGCGATCTCGGGAAACGTGGAACGAGCTGGAGGAATTCAAAACTTGAGCACGCATTGACCTCGACAATGATTAATTTCAAGCCGCGTAAATGTCAAACCAAAATCTTCCAAAAAGCACGAAAACGATTTAAAAAGATCACGAAAAACAAACTCCCAAAAGAGGACTCTTGCAAGTGAATCGGAGCTGAGAATCCATGCATCAAAGATCACTAAAACATCCACCAAAGAAACTCCGTCCAGCCCAAATGCATTTTTAATCGATTATAAAATCTCTTCCCGTTCTTCGTTTTGCCTAAACCAGAATCAAATGCATAAATTCCCTCAAAAACAGTCCACAAACAACGACTTCTTCGAACCCTCGTTTTCGTATTTCTCCTCATTTCCGGCCATCAAAGTACTCAAAACACTTCAGCGAACTTTGGAACTTTGTCCCAAAATCTGAACTCGTCCTTAGCAGTTCCGAGCGCCTCGCACGTCACCCTCGTGCCCTCAAAACAAATACATCCCTCGGCCTCCGAGGGCATTCCACAGGTGCCGGGACGCCCGGAAGCCTCTGGCGGACGGAGGCTCGGGTTGCTCGGCACCCGTTCGGAGAAGAACTCTTGCACGGAAGAACGACCACCCGCAGTGGTCAACACTTCATCAAGCGCGCGCGTAAATACTGTATCCACGAAGTCCCGTGGTCTGTCCGTGCAGGCGAAACGCGCTAGTCAACTTCGTCTTTTTCCTCTTTGTGCGTTCCGCGCGACGCCTTTCGACTTCTTCGGTGTTTACATTAATTTTCACTTTCTTCTTCTTCTTCGATCGCCCCCGATCGTCGCCACCAATTCTACTTCGATCTTCGTGGGTTGTTTTGAAGCTGACGACGACGTCTCCTTCGACAGGAGGCTCCCCGTTTCGCCCGGCTACGTCCTTGTCGTGCCCCGATCGTTCGGAGCCCCTCGTCACCCCGTCGTCCCCCGACGGTGTTGCCACATTCGGCTGTATTTTTTATCGTTTTTGTTGCGTCTTTTTCAACGATGAACGAGCTTACGTTCGGCGTCGTTTCCGTCGTCGGCCGGCGTCCCGCGCCACTCGGCCCCCTCCCTCCTTCTCCTCCCGTTCGCACCCTGTGGCAGAAGCAGCAGAGGGAGTCGAGGGACGAAGAAGAAGACGGGATCGGCGCGACAATGCTTTTAGGGGAGCCAAAACTGGGCCGCGTGTGGCAGTAGCGGCGACTAGGGAGAGGATACCGACGCCGGCGGAGGAGAAGAAGAAGAAGACCAACAGCTAAAAGCAATTCTCGGCGCTCCGACTCACGCCATGTCGTGTGGTCGTCGTCGGTCGACTTCGCGGTCGGCGTAGCCGCTGTCGCCGCGCTGCTTTGGACGTCGTCGAAGGCGACGAGGAGAGAGAAGAACGCGCAGGCAGGCAGCAAGCAGTCCCAGCAGAGGAGTCAGAGAGCACCCGCACCAATTGATTGTCGGCCTCTATGCTCGCCGCAGCCGCGGCGGCGGTTAGGCAGCGAGGAAGGAGAGAGAGTGTGGCCGCGTGCGCGTAGAGCGCGCGTTCTTCGCCCTCGCGAACCCCGGCCACGACGATGTACGAGGAATGATCGGGTGTGGCGGCCGCGGCTTTGCGGCTTTTCCCCTCGAGGCATCCAGCCAGACGCCGTCGATGACGCGCCCAACTTTTGTCTAATTGCCATGTGTCTAGGTGTGGTTAGGAACGTTCGCTGTTTCCTGGTCTGATTTGGCGCTTGTGAGGGAAATGGGCTGATTTTGGATCAGGTGGTTCGAGCGAACGCGCGCGCTCGAACACTGGCTCTAGTATTCTCAGCTGTTGAGGAACGCGATGGGAAGTCTCGAAGTTGAGAACGGTGGAATTCCTAGATGTACTTTAAAGATCTACTTGCTCAATAAGAGTACAACGTCAGGTTTATCTTACTGTAATTGGGAAACAAGTCACCTGAGTCAATCGCCTGAAATACTGTATTCACTGTTAAGTTCTCAAATTCGAAGTCTTTAGAAACCGATCACCACTGAATCGAGATCCGACCGGCCGATCGATCAGCTGAAAACGCGAATGACTGTTTCCAGACATGACACATTCTTCGGACGTGTCTAGACTAGGCGACGTCTCGATTCGAAGTTGCTCACTTTTATCTCTGGTCGGTCGGATAAGGCTTTGTGATGCTCTTAGGGTCTGATTCCATGCTTCCTGGAATACGGTGAATACGGTATATCCCCGTTATATACCGAATATCCCTCCTTATGCAGTTCATTGATTTGGGAATCCCCCGTGTTGCCTTTGAAGTGCTCATCAAAATTCCGACCGCTGACATTTGACGCCGATGCTGAGAATGACGCTTTTAAGACTCAGACGTCTTGTACGAATCTCCTCAAATGCTTCATTTTCAGCCGATCGCCGCGTCCTGATCGGTCGACCTATGAGCAAGAAGTCAGCTGGATCTGCGAAGAACGGCGTAGCATCGAGGAAGGAGAGCGGCAGCAGCATCCAGAAACCTCGCCAGTCCGGATCAGGATCTGTGCAGCGCCGTAGCGCACGATCGACAGCAGCGGCAACAACGAAGAAGAGCAGCGGCGGAAGCAGAAACGGCACCCAGCCTCAGCAGACGTCCACGTCCAGCGGCCGTCGGATTGTCAAAAGCGGCGGAACAGCGCCAGTGTTCGTGCCCGTTTCTGCTTCGGCCCTCCGAGAAGCCGGGCCACTCACCCGAAGCCAGCGGCGCATCAAGGAAGAACACTCGAAGGCAGCCGGTACGTGTCCAAGTTTCTTAAGAAGCCAAGGCTCCCACGAGGAATACCCGCGTTGGTAAAATTCTCGCGTGTTTATCCCGATTTTTCTTTGTCAGGCGATGCGGACTGCCGATGACGAAGCGCCGATGTTTGATTCTTCGATCCGTTTGCGATGCTTTTCCGAACTGCGAAATGCGCTGCGCGTTTGGCGCATTTCTAGTTCACAATCCATTTCTGATTTACTCGCACTTTTTTGACGTCTCACGTTCTTCCGTTGCGTGTCACTTTATTTTGTGGGATTCTTTGACGCTCTGTATTATTAATGTGGGGCGAAAAGACGATGGGGCCTTAGTATCGCTGAAAGATGGTGTATAATCGTGTTCGTTTCAGAGCAGAGCAGCGGCAGCAACAGCACGGACTTCGACCACTCCAAGGAAAACTCTCCCCGTGACGTGCCAGCTCATCTCTCCAAGTCCGCTATGGCCGCTGCCACTTGCGTTCTTGCGTCTCCGGCCTACGGTCCTGAACAGCAGACCGTCGAGATCAAGTATGCCGACGTGAAGGTGAGATTATTGCTATTTCGATCGTTTCTCAGTTGTATTTTAGGTCGTTGGAAATGGCTCATTTGGAGTCGTTTACCTCGCTCGCCTCACCGACTCAAACGAAAAGGTCGCCATCAAGAAAGTCCTGCAAGACAAACGCTTCAAAAACCGCGAGCTTCAAATCATGCGAAAATTGGAGCATCAGGTAAACTTTGGATTTATGGAATATAGAATGATTTAGATTTTTTAGAACGTCGTGAAGCTGAAATACTACTTCTTCTCTCAAGGCGACCCTGGCAAGGACGAAGTCTACCTGAATCTCATCCTGGAATTCATACCTGAAACTGTGTATCGCGTAGCGCGACACTATTCGCGGCAGCGTTTACCGATTCCCATGTTATACGTGAAGCTTTACATCTATCAGGTAATTTCCAGAGGCTTGAACGATGGCAGTTAATCGCAGATTTTCAGGTCTTTCGTGCACTGGCTTACATTCACGACATCGGAGTTTGCCATCGTGACATCAAACCTCAGAACTTGCTCATCGACCCGGAATCTGGCATCCTCAAGCTGTGCGACTTTGGCTCTGCCAAGTTCTTGGTCCGAGGAGAACCAAACGTCTCCTACATCTGCTCGCGGTACTACCGAGCTCCGGAGTTGATCTTCGGCGCCACGAACTACACCAACAGCATCGACGTGTGGTCCGTAGGAACCGTGATGGCTGAACTCATGCTCGGACATCCCATCTTCCCAGGAGATTCTGGAGTCGACCAGCTTGTGGAGATTATCAAGGTAATTTCATGCAATTGTCGGAATCACGCTTAACAACGCATATTTCAGGTTTTGGGAACTCCAACTCGTGAACAGATCCAGCAGATGAACCCGAACTACAAGGAATTCCGTTTCCCGTCGATCAAGTCGCACCCGTGGAACCGCGTTTTCCGTCAGAACACGCCGCCGGAAGCGATCGACCTTATCACGCGTGTGCTGGAGTACACGCCGACCAGTCGGCCCTTGCCTCTTGAGGCTTGCGCGCACTCGTTCTTCGACGAACTGCGCCAGCCCAGCACACGGCTTCCCAACGGCCGCGCTCTTCCTCCTGTCCTCTCCTTCACGGATCAAGAGTTGCGCATCGCTCCGCACCTGAACGCCACGCTGATCCCCGGATACGGAACCGCTGCCGACCCGACTCAGTCTACGCAGTCGGCCACCGGGACTTTCTCCATCTCGCAGAACGACGTCACGTCCAACGGATCCGGAGCTCCCCACGAATAACTCTTTGTCACTCTTTCTCTGGCATGAATGATGTAAAGACGATGTGAACCTAACCTAGTTTCTCGTTTAGATTGCCTTTGTAAATAGGTGATGGTGTTCTTTTGTCTTTTTTTGTCTCCTGTGTGTGTGAGCTTACCAAAATAATCTACTGTTGCACTTACGAAGCGCGGTGCGCTGGCATTGTTAAATATGTATCTTGGTTGTACATATTTCCCTCCTCATTCTTCTTACATTGGGTTCCGATAGCTATATTTGTGTCATCTGTTCTAACCTTCCAAATCTTCCTCGTGGATGTGTATCGTTGTACTTTGGAGCGCGAAGCTCACTTCCTTTGATAACTTCTATCGTATCGTACTCTTTGATTATGAAAGATGAATGTTTTGAAAGATAAAGGACATGAATATTCGATTGTGAGGGACACTGAAAATGATTCGACATGCGCCAGATTTATTCGCACATCCACACAGCTCCAAGAACTCATTTTGGAGGAGCAGCGGGAGTTTCGCCAACGGCGATATCTTCGTAATTGTCTCCGCCGTCCTTGTTGCTCTTGTTACTCTTGTCGCTCTTCTTCTCACTCTTCTTTCCTTCCTCGGTTTTCTTCTCCTTTTCTTCAGGCTTCTTACTTTCACTCTTTGCACCATCCTTCTTGGGCTCATCCTTCTTTTCTTCCTTTTTGTCGTCTTTCTTTTCTTCCTTTTTATCTAAAAAGCGACGTAATGAAGATAAGATTTTCGGTTTTTTCTCAACTATCCGTGAACAGTTGTACGCCAGTTGCAAGTCAAACTACTCACCTCCATCCGCCTTTTTGACCGGCAATTCTTCTTCAGATCGTTGGGTCTTCTCCGTCTTCACTTTGTCGTCGTTCTTTGCGGCAGCAGACGCAGCAGCTCCAGGAGCTGGGGCAGCAGTCGGAGCACCTGGAGCTCCAGCGGGAGTTGGAGGCTTTTTCTTCCCACATTGGATCAACGCGAGGAGAGCCAATGAGGACATCAAAAGTCCGTGGGCAAATGTCCACACCATCAGCTAAATAGGTAATTAGACCGTTGCGATGTAGAGAAATGAGGAGGACTCACTGTGTTGCTGGCGAGATGCATAGAGTCGACCGACTACTCACCACCGAACGGACAGCGCAAAATGAATCCCGTGCCGGCTTGCAATGCTTTTAACCGGCCATGGAACTGTCTCAGTCTGAAACGACCAAGTCATTTTCAGACCACAAACGACACACGATCATCGCGAAGTAAAACGGGAAATCGCGCGACAAGAACAAGGGAAAGAGATACAAAAACGGCAAAATTCATATTTATTGGTACTGAGAACTTCGGATTCTCATCACTTGGGAGCAGGCGGATTCTCTCCCACGTTGACGTCTTCGTAGTTGTCGCCTCCGTCTTGGGCGCTCTTTTCTTCCTGAAAATAGAGCAAAGTTCAGATTAATTTGACGGTGAACACTTACCGTTCCTGCATTCTTCTTGCTCTTTTCCTCTTTCTTGTCTTCTTTCTTTTCTTCATCCTTCTTTTCTGGAAATCGACAATATAAGAAAAGAGATTAGGAATAGGATTGAGAATCATATTTCTTCTCAACCTAACATAATAACACTCAAACCACTCACCTCCTTCCGCCTTCTTGGCCGCGGCTTCTTTGTCGGATTGAGGGGCCTTGTCCGTCTTCGCCTTGTCGTCGTTCTTTCCACCAGAAGACGCAGCTCCAGACGAAAGAGGAGCGCCGGGAGCTGATGGTGCTCCAGGGGGAGGAGGAGGCTTCTTCTTCCCACATTGGATCAATGCAAGGAGAGCCACTGAGGACATCAAGAGTCCATGGGCAAACGTCCACATCATAAGCTGAACAAATGATAGTTCAAAATTTGGTTTAATTCACTAAGAAAAAACAAATGGCCGTCGTAAAGCCAAGAAACTAACTCACCGTGTTGCCGGCGAGAAGCATGGAGCCGACCGACTACTCACCACCGAACGGACAACGCAAAATGAGCGCGCCGGACGACGTGCCGGTCAGTATTTCTCTTAGACGGGTATGGACCGTCTAGGTCTGAAACGACCAAGTCATTTTCAGACATCAAAGGACGCGAGATGAAACACGAAATCGCGAAACAAGAACAAGGAAAAGAGATACAAAAACAACGAAATTTATTTATTGGTTCTGGGGGCTTCGGCTTCTCATCACTTGGGTGTCACTTGCGAGCTCTCTCCCACGGTGACGTCTTCGTAGTTGTCGCCGCCGTCTTGGGCGCTCTTCTCGGACTAAAACAGAGGAATCGTCAGAATAATTTGACACTACACGCTTACCGGAATTCCCTCAATCTTCTTGCTCGTCTCCTCCATCTTTTCTTCTTTTTTCTCATCGCCCTTCTTTTCTGGAAAATAGCAAAATGAGAAAAGATCATGGAAATAACTACTCACCTCCTTCCGCCTTCTTGTCCATCTTCGCCTTGTCGTCGTTCTTTGCGGCAGCAGGCGCAGCTCCAGGAGCTGGGGCAGCATTCGGAGCACCTGGAGCTCCAGCGGGAGGTGCAGGTTTCTTCTTCCAACATTGGATCAACGCGAGGAGAGCCACAGAGGACATCAAGAGTCCGTGGGCAAATGTCCACATCATAAACTAAACGAGTAACAATTAGGAATTTCGGATCAAAGCAAAAGAAGCCATTCGGCCGCCGTAAAGAGAAGGAACTCACCATGTTGCCGGCGAGAAGCATGGAGCCGACAACGTTAAATGAGCGCGCCGGTCGACGTGCCGCCGAGCATTGCTTTTAACCGGCCATGGCTTGTCTCGGTCTGAAACGATCCGACCACTTTCAGACATCAAACGCCGCAAGCTGAAACGGGAAAACGCGAACCTGAAAGCTGAAAGGAGGAGCTGAAAATTGCCGAATCGGCGCGCGATTCGAAATTCGATGGCGAGCGAGAGGTGCTGAGAGCACCTCTCGAAGAAGCGGCGACGTTCTCCGGAAATTTCGTGAAACTTCGGGTTTATCGAGATTCTCGAATCTCTCGATCGGTGTTCGGACAATTCCGTACCGGACAATCGTGTAAAGGTTTCCAACGAGAGAAAGCGTTCGGACTGATCCCACGAACAACGGGTCACATCTCAGCCGATCCCATTGACCACTGGTCCCACGCATGGCTTCGTTCCCAAACGTAGCTTCGTTTGCGGTTGTGTGAGATGATTCCTTCAGGTATGCGCTTGTCCGAGTAGGGGAACGTCCACGACTTCCCTATAACAACCGCTCGATGAATCTTGACGTGATGATACCAGACAGAGAATGTCTACAAGACTGAAGCGGAAGAGACTGGATCGTCTTGAAAAGCACGTAAATTGCGAAAACGAACATTTGAGTCTGGAATGTGGTTACGAAATCGTGTCTGGACTGGTCCATAGGGCGAAAATGACGGTTTCTCGCTAAAGTCAGCGGCCAGATCTGTGAATCGCTGTATCCCAACTGATCTAACCCTTCAAAAAGCTCATAGAGAACTCCTCACTAACTCACGACCTCAGTTTCTCAGTCCTTCCACTGTTTTTTGCCTGCGCTCTTCGTGACCTCGGTGCAAACCACTAGAAAATGTCGGCTCTTTCGCAAAAACCGGAAAGTCCCCCACTTTGTGTAAAAACGCACTGAAGCCCTTTGGAGACGATGAATCATTAATTATGCCATAAGGGGGCGAGCGTCCGAAACGTCCTCCACGGAAGCCACCAGCGATAACGTCCCCGAATGACGTCGGGTGCCTCGAAAATCGCCGCATTCTTCCCGCAGCAGATTGGAACCAATTTTGCGGTCATCCAAAGAACCGTTTGGCGAATTGTTAAGTGATTTGCAGCGAGGTACGGTAGCAAAGATTAGGGTTGGTGTGCAAAGAACTGGAAGAACCGGAGCCACTAGATCAAGGAAATGGGAAAACAAGTCAACCTGTCGAGATTCGGTCAAGAAACAGTTGGTTTTTGGCTCAATTTGTCAAAAAAGAGTCTGTGTTTGTTGTGTTGTTAGATTGTGAGCTGTTTTTTGGTCGATTGGGGCTGTTGTGGGCAATCAGCTCGACGGCGGCGGTCTTATCAAAGTGGTTCATCGGTGAAAACATCGGACGTCATTTTGACGTCAAAAAGCTGCAAATTGATTAGGATTATTGCTTCCAGAGAAGCGAATTCAGCGGAGGGAAACATTCCTGAGTCGCGTGGAGCTTCGAAGTGGATTCTTGATGCTGATCAGCATGACGTCTTCGGAAAAAACGAGGATAGAAGAACCCAGAGGGCATTTTAGGCGAAGTGGATGATGTAGCTGAGATAAGAATTTCAGTTTTGAGTCAGTGGATACAGGACATACTTCAAAAC
>KN167041.1:240155-269213 GCA_000757745.1 Steinernema scapterisci | reverse complement strand
AATAGCGGTGTCCAGGAATGACCGGATTTGCCTGGAACACACCCATGGCGTTCTCGTCGGTGATGAGAGTGTTAAAGAGGGGGATTGCCGTATATAGATATAGTTTTGCGATCCTCGCGCACTGGTTCGCCAGGTTCTCGGCGGTTAGAGGAAGACTCAGATTGACGTCACGGCTTTGAGGAACGCTGTTCACATTTTTCATCGTGTTGACGATCTTGATGGTCACTGGAATGTGGTGTCTTTCAGCTTCTGGAAGGGGTTCCGGATTGGGAGCCATTGGGACGTTTCCAGGGGTCTGAGCAGGGACCGGTGCAACCTAAGAAAGAAGCCTATTTTGCCGTATGAGCAGTCTTAGACCAACCTGTGCAACCTGAGCTGGATTGCGAGGACCTCCTTGGGGAGGTGGGCCACTCACGAGAGGGACGTTAAAGGCATGGCTGACCTAAAAGCTTAAATTAAGACGGTCTTAAGACTAGTCTCCTACGCTCAAGATGTCCGCGACAGGATCAGCGATCTTCACAGTGTAGATCTGGTTCTCTGTCACAGGAAGGTTTTGGTTCAGCCCATTCTGATGAGAGTCTTCCACGGCGACTCTGAATGTTGACGCTCCGGTAGCTTCCAGCTGTTTCTTGAATCGTCCTTTGCAAGCGTTCACCAAGCTGCGAACTTTATGAGGAGGCCGCAGACTTAAAGAGACGTTGCCACAGTAGTAAGGGGCGGTCCGAGAGATGATCTGCAGCTGGACTTGAATTTTCAGAAATGGTCCCGGCGCGGCCTAAAGGGACCTTACATTGGGTTTGAATAAACCGAGACTCACCGCATTTGAAGCAATCGAGTTGTTGCTCCCAAACGTGCTTCGAGCCTGTTGAAGGTTCCCCGGCTTAGGCAGCCCAGCTCCTCCAGGAGTCTGCGGGTTCAGAAGGATGGTTCCCACAGGGGTCTAAAGGTCTCCAGACATTCAAATTTTGAGATTTGTGTGGAACTCACGAATTGGAACGATGGCTGCTGTTCGTAGTTGAACACATACGACTGTCCCGCTTCGAAGCGAAGATTGCTGGCGTTCAGATCCAAAGCGATGGGCAACCCTGTCGCCTTGTCAACGACCGAAGCTGTCCCGATGACTTGGCAGCTTGGAATGCGGCGGTGGGTCAGCTTGTTGTTGTGGACCTGCTGCACCTTTTGTCTCACATAGAATCCAACGTTAGCTGACTCCGTGAACTGCTGGAAGAAGTTCCCACAGACTTGGATGGTCACTGGGGCTGTTGGCGAGGTGGGAGAAGGGGTGTAGACCTAAACTGAGCTACTTAGGACGCCTTCCTGGATTGAGACTTACCGAAGGAGAGAAGGCAGAGAGCGGCTGAGGAGCAGATGTCATGGAGGTCGAACCAAAGACGTTAGGCTTGGGAGGAACTGGAGGAGGTACAGATCTAAAAGCTGGGACAGAAGAAGACGACGAGGACGGGATTGGCGGAAGACCGAGACTTGAGGCATTGCTGCCAAACAGGTTTGACGAGCCAGGGGGCACTGCTGGGAGGTGGATGGCGTTGTCTTGCTGTAAACATGAACCCTGTTAACTACGTGAAACCAGGGATAGGAATCGTGTCGTGACCCGACCCGAACTAGACTTAGAGCCGTGTTCCCATCACTGAGTTAGTATCAATGAAAGCTCACCGGAGAAGTGTGAAATTGCACCAAGTAAGTGAATCCATCCGTGCAGGTCCTCAGTTGGAAGGGAGGTAGAACCTGCGTGGCAGCCTGGTTTGGCCCTTCCTCCCACACCTGAGCCCAGTGTTGTTGAGCGGTGATCGTAGGAAACGTGCGGAAGATCTCCTGGATCACTCTGTCGACAATCACTGTTCTGCCATTCAAAGGATACGTTTCATCCCTGTTCAGGGTTGAATCGGGTAGGAACGTTTTGACACGGATGGACATGGTTTGGACCTGAAAGTAGCCTTAAGGACGAAGAGCAAGTCACGCTAAGAACGAGGATCAAACAGAGCTAAGACTGATGTGAGTGCACTCTGGACTTGATCTGCGACACGTCTCCACGATCCTTGACTTAAGATCAGTTGCCAAGCAGACTGCTTAGCGAAGCATTAATTCAAAAGTGCACGGAATAGGAAATAGGAAATACAACGGCAAACGGCGACCGGCAAGCGTCCCCAGAGGAGCTGATAAGATAGCGGTTGCAAAAAGGGGCTTAGGGCGCCTTTGCTACGCAAAGGAGAGCAGCACGAATGGCACATACAGGGTGCTTCAACCCCCTTGACATGAAATTCGTCAGATTGTCAAGCGCTCCACTGCCCAACATAGAGTTTGGAACTCTGCTTGAACTAACGGCTGAACCGCCGAGCGCAAAACCGATCTTTCACCAGTGACCCTCAGATCTGAAGCCTGTTTGCACTTGAGTCTATACTAAATCGCAACAGAAGATTCCCTGATAACGCCAATTCGCAGTTTTGGCGTGCGACGCACGCCATCGAGCGGCAAAGAAAGCCAATTGGCTTGCAAACCATGATGCAGTCTTATCAGCAAAATCAAACAGCCGAGGTTGCCATCGTCAGTTCAGTCGTTGTAATTGCAAAACGTGACGTCGTAAACCCTTAAGATTCGCTGTGACTCATCTGGGTTTGAAACGGTCGGCAATAAAAGTATAAAAGCAGCCCATTCTGACTCTATCAATGGTGGTCTTGTGTATGTAGTCAATGTACAGGGTGGTCAAAAATCGATTAAGTTGGCACACTTCATACTTGTCTCATGATTGCCATATTAAGTCGTCTTGCGAAGCTCAGCTCTAATCTGGTAGTGCGGAACAAAGTGGTCGTGCGAAGGAACAGCTGCAATTGAATCTGAGCTCCTTGTGGACTGAGACTGCTCAACTCAACAACTATGCGTTCCAGCTGTTTAAAAACGAAATAGTACATAAAACGACGACCGATAAGCGTGCTCAGCAGTGCTGATGATAACGTTTGCAAGACACGTCTTATGACGTCTTTAAAGACAAACAGAGGAAAGAACTAATTGGCTTGGCAACCGAAATGTTATCACATGAGTCAAATTCGGGCTTCAAGGGTTTGAAGAGATAGTTTAGCCACTGCGATTGGAGAATGTGATATGGCTCAAAGGCGAGGACTAAAGAAACTAAGCACACAGTTGTCATCATTGCCTTCAAGTTTATATTAGAACACAGCGGGTGTAGTTTGACCTAAGGACAGGTTGACAATTTTACAAGATAGCACCAATAAGACAGACATGCAGGTTGCTGAGGTTCAGTTGAGGTTAACCGGATTCTCCATACTTCCTGCCTCTACCACAGGAACAGGTTGGATCGACTTGACAGGGAAGACGAATGGACCCTGAAATGACCAATTTAGGGCCTTAGTTTAGAAGCGAAACTGTTACGTTGAGCTGGTTAAGACTGGGATTGGCAAAAGTCACCGCATAGCGGTGTTCAGGAATGACCAACGCTGACGAAAATACACCCATGCCATTCCGGTCGGCGACGAGTGTGTTAAAGAACGGAATCTTCGTATATCGAGATAGTTTGGCGATCCTCGCGCACTGGTTCGCCAGGTTCTCGGCGGTTAGAGGAAGGCTCAGATTGACGTCGCGGCTTTGAGGGACACTGTTCACGTTATTCATTGTGGCGACAATCTTGATGCTCACTGTGGTGTCTTTCAGGTTCTGGAAGGGGTTCCGGATTGGGAGCTATTGGGACTTTTCCAGGGGTCTGAGCCGGGACCGGTGCAACCTAAGAAAAAAGCCTATTTTGCGGTCTCAGACGTCTCAGACGTAAGAGCAGTCTCAGACCGACCTGAGCTAGATTGCAAGGACCTTCTTTTTGAAACAGACTACTCCCTAGAGTGACGTTAAAGGCATGGCTCACCTGAAAAGCATTAATTAGAATTGCTTAGGATAGACTTCCTACGCTCAAGATGTCCGCGACAGGATCAGCGATCTTTACAGTGTAGACCTGGTTTTCTGTGACTACGAGGTTCTGGCTCAAACCATTTCCATGAGAGTCTTCTACGGCGGCCCTGAATGTTGAGACCCCGGTGGCGTCCAGCTGGGTTTTAAATCGTCCCTTGCAAGCGTAGGCCAAGTTGCGAATCTTATATGGAGGCCGCACCTTTAAGGAGACGTTGCCACAGTAGTAAGGGGCGGTCCGAGAGATGATATGTACCTGGGCTTGGATCTTCGTGACCTGAAATTGGTCCAGGTTCAGAATTCAAAGCCTAAGATCTCTAACTCACCTTATTTAAGACAATTGAGTTGTTGCTCTCAAACTCGCTTTGAGACTGTTGAAGGTTTTCCGGCTTAGGCAACCGAACTTCTCGAGGAGGGTACAAGTTCAAAGCGATGCTTCCATCTGGGATCTGAACGTTTCCAGACATTCTCTTTTCTGGCTTTTCTTAGGACTCACGTCTAACAGTGTCTGCTGTTCGTAGAGAAACACATACGATTTCCCCGCTTCAAAACGTAACTGATGCGCGTTCAGATCCAAAGCTACGGGTAACCCTGTCACCTTGTCAACGACACAAGCTGTTCCGATGACGTAAAAGTCTGGGTTGCGACGATGGTTCAAGTGAATGTTGTGGACCTCCTGCACCTTTGGTCTCACATTCTCAATTTTAGCAGACTCCTTGAATTCCTCAAAGAAGTTTCCGCGGACATCAATGGCAACTTTAGCCGTTGATGAGGCGACAGGAGAGCTATTGACCTGAACAAGACTACTTATAGCGTTCTTTTGGATTGGAACTTGCTGGAGAGGAGAAGCCAGGGAGCGGCTGATCGGGAGCAGCTGTTACGGGCGCCGGTCTAAGGACGTCCGGCAACAAAGGAGGTGTAGAAAGAGCAGTTCCAGGAGCAGGTGCAGGATCTGAACAAGAGGAAGACGGAATTTGTGGAAGGCCGAGGTTGTCGAACTGGCTTGGAGAACTCGAGCGCTCCGCTTGAAGGTGGATGGCGTTCTCCTGCTGAAAATGTAGCAATTGCTCGGTCTAATCTGGGCCGAATCTTGAAACGCTTATAATTTAGGTCCAAAGACAACCTTGTTTCAGAATTCAAAGCCTAGAATTTCTAACTTACCGCTTTCGATTCAGTCAAATTGTGGCTTTCACATGTGTTTTGAGAGTGGTCACGATCTTCCGGCTTAGGCGATCCAGCTCCTCGAAGAGAACACGGGTCCAAAACAATGCTTTTCTCTGGCACCTAAACGTTTCCAGTGTCATCTAAATGTGTCCATTTTAACCCTTTGAAGAACTCACGTCCAGCTGTGTCTGCTGTTTGTAGAGGAATATATATGATTTCCCAGGTTCAAAACGGAGGTTGAGAGCATTTAGATCCAAAGAATGGGTTGACCCTTTAGCTTTGTCGACGACATAAGCTGTTCCGACAACATGCGAGTTTGGGTCGCGGCGATGAGCCAGCTGGAGGTCGTGGACAAACTGCACCCAACCTCTCACATACAATCCAACGTGAGCCGACTCCTTGAATTCCTCAAAGAAGTTCCCTCGGACATGAATGGTCACTTTAGCCGGTGGTGAGGTGACACGAGAGCTACTGACCTAAACAAAACTACTTATAACGCTTGCCTGGATTAACACTTACCGGAGAAGGAAACTCAGGGAGCGGCTTAGTAGGAGCAGCTGTTTGGGGAACGGGAGTCGAGGCGATTGGTTTGGAACGAGTAGGAGTAGGAGCAGGAGCAGCTAGGACAGAGTCTGGAGTTCGGGGTTTGGGTGGAACAGTTCTAGGAACAGGTGCAGGAGCTAAACAAGAGGAAGACGGTTTTTGCGGACGAACAAGGCTGGATGCATCGCTGCCCAACTGGCTTGGAGAACTCGAGCGCACCACCTTATGGTTGATAGCGTTGTTCTCTTGCTGAAAATTGTTCTTTTGAAACTTCCAAGTCTAGAATGACAAGTATCCAGGTTCTTTGTTTAGGTCCAAAGCAACCCTTGTTCAGAATTCAAAGTCTAGGATCTCTGACTTACCGCTTTCAAAGCAAACAAATTGTGGCTTTGAGACTGTTCTAGAACTTCCAGCTTGAGGGATCCAGCTCGTCGACGAGAATCGGGGTCCAAAACAATGCTGCCTTTTGGAATCTAAACGTTTCCAGGTCACCTATATTGTAACCCTTTGAAGAACTCACGTCCAGCTGTGTCTGCTGTTTGTAGAGAAACACATACGATTTCCCTGCTTTAAAACACGGGTAGTGAGCGTTTAGATCCAGAGCATCGGTTGACCCTGTAGCTTTGTCGACGACAAAAGCTGTTCCGATAACATGAGAGATGGGGTCGCGGCTATGAGCCAGCAGAAGGTGTCGCCCAAGTCTGAAGCTGTTGTCCCAATCCTGCAGACTCCGTCTGCAGGCGCGTCAGCCGAAGCCCAGAACTGTCGCAGAAGACCTCAACAAGTTTGACACGGCATAACATGGCCAAATCCGGAGAAACATCCCTTGTGAAATGGTCAAAACCGGTGTTTTAGCCATGTAGATCCTTAGGTAAACAAACCTTAGACTTAGACCCAAGTAAGACCCGCGGGTTCCCGAAGTAAGACCCGCATGGGACGCGCAGTTAGCTAGCAGGGATGGTCTTGTAGAGAAGCGGGAGCCTGAATTGACTGAAGCCACAGAGCGCTGCAAAGGATCCAACCTTAGAAGCTGGTGTTTGAAGGCTATGGCAGGCACTGACAGAAGCCGCCAAACATCGAAACACCCATTAACAGAACAAAATAGGAAGTACGCACCACAAGGAGGAAGATGGACTCTTATCAGCAGAAAGCAACGACCGTTACCAGCTACAGTTCATCGGCTTAGATTGCAAATTACGGCGTCGCAAGCCGTTAAGATTCGTTGTTCTAATCAGTCAAACTGTCCCTAGCTGATCTAGCCGTGCACTTCATTCTGAAAGGGCGGGAATGATTCCATTTAGCGATTGGAAACGTGGTCTTATCAGCTTTGAGTTAGGTCATGAGAGATGGAAAGTCGAAATTTTAGCGGGTGTACATAGTTTGATCCAAGGACAGGTTGACCTTGACGGAAGGGCGCTTTGGCACAACCGGTTATCTCTCTTGGCGTTTCTAACGCTTTCCGCACATGTTTATCGACAGTGCCGGGGCGAGTCCAGCTGCTCTCAGTGTGCATCTTTCGCGTTTGTTTGCGTTCCTCGTCGCGGCTCTCTTCTTCCTCTTTTTTTTAAACCCCGCTTTTTCGAGCGGAACTCTGTTTAGCTCGAAGATGTCCTCAAATCTAAACTACAAGATGACGGCTCCAGATGGAACCACTTATACCGTGGACGTGAAAGTCAGCAAAACTCGAGATGGAGCTGGCCGCCATGAAGCCCAGCGCAAAGCAGCCCCATCATCTACGGACATGGACAGACTTCAAACGCTCTTTGCTGCCTGCTATGCCACCTATAGTAAGTCTTGCTTAAACAGGCTGACAAGTCTAAGAAGGTCCTCTTTAGAACGGCAACAGCTTAGCTCTGGAACGCCGCACGAATCAGCTTCATGTCCAAACACTGCCTTAGTCCAGAGTTCCAGTAAAAGCTTTTTTAAAACCCCGTTTTTGACTCATTTCTGTAGATCCCCAGAACCCCGAACAGTCGCACAGAAATGCACATCTTCCCAACTGAGATCACCATCGTGACGGTGGCTAAGAAGACCATGCAAGACAAGAGCGTGAAGCTGTTTCCTCCTTTCACCGCCGGAAGCCTCGCCAATCAATGCATTCGGATTACTAACCTTGCCAAGGTTGGAAAGTCATTTGTGGCTCTTGTCAAGGATCAAACAAAAGCCCGAATCGCGGAGCATGAAGAGCTCAAAGTCGGCTTTCGTTACTACGTGATCTTCGCTGACAACCGCACGAACTATGCAATGTAAGAAAGTGCGCTCTAGGCGTTATGTGAACACATGGTATTTTAGAGCTCGAAGCTGTTCCCCATCAACTTCTAAGAGCTTACAGTTGCTCTGATGCGTTTATGACTTTAATTTCAATCGGTAATTAAGACAATTGTGACTTCGCCAAGCACATTTCCGTGATTAACAACAAGTCTTAGACCTTAGGTGGCCTTCCCTTAACCACTGTGACAGTCACATGAATCTTCGACTTCTTAATATCAATATAGTATCCTGGCTTCACAATTCTTGCGTTTGTATAAGCGTACATCATGTCCTCCTGATCGCATTCTGAAACTTCTTCGATGCCCAACTCTTCCTTCAGCAGCTGTCCAAACGTGTTTCTTTTCTGGTAGCAGATTGGGTAATCGTTAAATGAAAGACTGAACTTGATTGTAGATTTGGCGTATCTGGGCACAAAGTCCTTCCGCTTCAGGATTTTCAGGATTTGGGCTCTGTTCATATTTCCATCATAGTGAGCGTGGGGGGCAAGATTCTCTTTGTCAAACGCACAAGCAACGGCGTCGCCCAGTTCGATGCTTCCTTTTCCATAATAGTAGAGGTTCAGTCTGTGCTTGCGGCGTTGAGCGAGAGCTTTAAGCAGGAAGCTCTTGAAAGCTGGGGACGACTCAAAAATTCCTGCACCAGTGTGATCAGTGACAAATATGAGCTGAGCCGGAACAGATCTGGGCGCGGTTTCAAAGACCTGGTTCAAGTAGTCGACGACCCAAGGTCGATTGGCAGCGTAAACATTAAGGTTATCATACCATCCATGCAAGGCCCGGCGCAGGGTTTGAATCCTTTCTTGGACATTTCGAGCGTTAAAGGGATTAGTCTGCTTTCAAAGAAGATTGACCCGGAGCATGTGGATGCAGACGCCGTTCAGAGAATCCAAGTTCTTGATCTGATACGTTGCCCGAGGACGATCGGCGGCCATCGTAGAGCTGGGATAAGCTCCGTCTATGTCCACCGCAATCTTCTCGCTTAGAACTGTAGCCAGTCTACAGAAGAGTCCTTTCAGTATGTGGACCCGTTCTAAGTCTTCAGGGGCGGACACAAGAGCCTGCTGGGTGACGATGTCTTGGATGATCTTGGTCGGGAGGTTAACCAGAAATGGTCTCTTTGGGACTTCTGCGTTCTTAGAGCTGCTTGGGACAGCCACAGTTGAGGACACACATTTACGAGATCCA
This sequence comes from Steinernema scapterisci, assembly GCA_000757745.1. Taxonomy (NCBI): domain Eukaryota; kingdom Metazoa; phylum Nematoda; class Chromadorea; order Rhabditida; family Steinernematidae; genus Steinernema; species Steinernema scapterisci. The sequence goes on along the minus strand of KN167041.1, from coordinate 260,124 downwards.
AAAAGAAGAGACCAAAAGATTTTCGAGGTGGAAGGACGATCAGAATGTTTGCTGCCGTTCCGGGGAGCAGTCATAGGAAGCTGTTCCATTTTTGGACATGTCTTGATATCGCTCAAAGAGAGAGGAATGGGTGGCAGGCTTGGACATCGATATAAGGAGAGTGCGTTGTCAACCTGAAGCAACGAATGAAGACTGAATATAGCTAAAAACGCCTACCTCTTTTGACTGAAACAGCACAATATACGTGCAGCCATTCTTGCAGAATGTCGAGCTAAACGGCAGAGGAATGGGCGTCACCGTCTGGTTCGGAGATTGCTCCAAAACTTGAGCCCAGTGCTGTTGGCTGTGGATCTTGTCACAAGTGTCGACTACGTTATTTACCATGTCTTTCATTGTCATTGGCTTAAGTAACTTAAACATCTTCTCTCCCGGAGTCAAGTCCGGGCGGTAGAATTTGACTTGGAACGACATTGTCAGAATTTGGTGATTTCAGAGCTTGTATCTGTTTTGGAGAGTTGCTTAGGATTGAGATTTGGTAACGCGGAAAGCGCAACTAGGCATAGGGGTGCTTGTCACCGTGTCGCCTTGGCTTCTTCAAGGACAGGTGTGAATCCTCACACCTCGATCGATTGGAAGCTCTAAGTCAATTCGTAATTGATTACTAAATGTGAATCTGACTTATCGGGATCGCTTCTTATCAGTCAGTCGCTCCAGGCACCTCTTCTCTCTCTTTGCTTCCAATGCACTCTCTAGCTCTTATCTTATGAAAGCGATATGTGGGTCTCGACACGACTGGGTTTCATCACATGTTCGACCTGATTCATCCACATTCTAACTCTGCAACTGGTTTCTTAGAAAATTCCTCTAACTCAGTTTCCTTCAGATTTCAAATTTTTGGGCTTAGATCTACAGCCTTACCTAATTACAGTTTGCTTGTCTCGCTCTCCGTGGCTTTGGGACTATCCAATCTTATGCTCATTTCAGGATTAGCGGCCAATCTTGCCAATGTCATTCAAAGTGAAATACTACTTCCCGGATCTGACTCCGGGAGACAGGACTTTCAAGCTAACTAGGCTATTCACTGTGGAAGAGATGGTAAAAGACATATTTGAGTCTTGTGACGAGATCAACGACCAACCAAACTGGGCTCTGGTCATGGAGCAATGTCCAAACCAGACGGCGACGCCCATTCCTCTGCCGTTTGGTCTGAGGTCTTGTAACAACGGATGCACGTATATTGTGCTGTTTCAGTCCAAGGAGGTAAGCGGAACAAACTTAGATGGGACAGGCTCTGAGTGTGATATGGAGCTGACTGGAAGCTTCGTGTCTCCAAGCTCCACAATTTACCTATTTCTAAGCTTCTGGCCATCAGTTACAATTGACAACTTTCAGGTCGACAACGGACTCTCCCTTCCTCCAAGTCTTGGCTTGCCATCAATCCCCTCGCTCTCACTGGACGAACCCAGGTCAAAGCCCAAACAAGACCAGCGTTCCGTGACCGTATCCGCCAATGACAGCAAACATCCCAAGCCTCCATCAATACCTTCCCCAGTTCGAGTCGCTTCTCCTGTGTCAGCTTCCACTCCACCGCCTGTTCCAACGCCCACTCCCGTCGTCGTTCCGCCATCTGCGCCGGCTTGGGTAAGTCATAGAAGTCAGCTCAACGGTCTATGATACCGCGTGTTTCTAGGAGCACGGAGACAAGATCCCAGTGACCGGTCTCGCCACCATAAACGCGGAATACTCGTTCTACATGAAACTGGAAGTGAAGCTGAATCCTACCCCACGTCCTAAGATCCGGAACTTCGCCAATGCCTGCAAAGGAATCCTAAAGCACCATCTTGAGAAGACCGGAACCCTAAGCTTCCGAGTGGCTGTGAGAGATTCTGACCAGAAGGAGTACCGAGACACTGACGACGTCGTTCCCAACGCTGTCTATTTTATCGAATTTGCGAGGTCGGCGTCTCAGGAATTGATGGTAAGCTTATCACTCTTAGGACTGCTCTAAATCGAGCGATTTCAGTACGACTACGCCTTCCTCGTCCAGCTCCACACGGCTCAGCTTCACAACGGCACGGGTTCAGACCCCCCTGTCCCACAGGCAAGTACCCCAGGCTCTACCCCTGACCTAGAACCCCCAATTCCAGGCTCCCCAAACCACATGCTACATCAGAACCCAAATCAACATTGTCACAAACCCGAATTCTCCAACAGGCGGACGCGAATGCACCGTGAGGCTGTTCCCACCCCTCACAGTCCGCAACCTTGCTGACCAGTGTATCAAGATCACCAACTTATGGAAACGTGGGAACGCGTTTGACGTGGTTGTGGTACTGCAAAATGGCCAGGAAGTGCAGGAGAGTGATCAGGTCTCCGAATATGAGAAGTATGCCGTCACGTTCGCCGATTCCTCTCTTCGGCATCTTAAGGTAAGCGGGTCGAACATGCCTAAATATACTGAAAAGTGCTTTTTCAGGGACCCCACGTCTTTTCTTACACGTTTTAATCTTCAAACTTCAAATGACTAATGCGGAAATAACGTCATATTAAGGATTACAAGACTGGCCATCAATTTAATAAGTCAACTCTCTCAAAATTATGAAAGTTAGGTTGTCAATTTTAAAGTTTAAGAGTTTTTGCACTTTATGATTAACACGCGCTTAGCTTTTGATTTGTCAATTTAACAATAAATTTTTTTGGTTTGTGTTGTTTTCAGATTTACCTCGACTGAACTCGGAGATGTGGGCAAGGTTGGAAAGTGCCTACATGAGCCTGCAGCTCTCTTAAAAGTGGCCATTCGCGGTTATATTCAATTAGAGACTCTGTTCGGCAATCTTCTGGCCCGACCTTCTCGCGCGCTCAGATCGACTTGCCCGAGGGTCTCAGCGCGATAGGGCTTATTCAAATTTTCAGATCTGATAAGCAGATGCTTGATGTCGATGAATAATCTTAGCTGGGCATTTCGAAATGGAGATAGAGCTTCATCTGATGTCTCTAGTCTTCCGCATGTTAGATCTACAGTTTGACTTGGGCTTCCCACCTGTCTTTATCACTTCTTAAACCTAAAACTATGCTTTCAGACGTTCCGAGAACTTGATTCTGATAATGTCCTTTAAAGTCAAATTCTACAGTCCGGATTTGATTCCGGGAGAGAAGATATTTAAGCTTGAAAGGTTGTTTACTGTAGAGGAGATGGTCAGAGACGTTTTTGGGTCTTGCGACCAGATCAACGGACAACAGTACTGGGCTTTGGTTTTGGAGCAATGTCCAAACCAGACGGCGGTGCCGATTTCTATGCCTTTTGGAATTAGGTCTTGCAACGATGGATGTACGTATATTGTGTTGTTTCAGTCCAAGGAGGTTAGTAGTCAAAATTAGGTACTCCTTTAAAATGTTAAAGCGAGTTGTTTCTCAGGTTGACAATGGACTTTCTCTCCCAGCAAGTCTTGGCCTCCCTGAGATCCCGTCAACTGAGCCATCCACTCCGACCCGAGACTGCTCTGATGGGAACCTCGATTCCGCTTCTGTGAGCCCCAATCCTGCACCAACTTCTGTAACTGAACTTGAGGTAAGCTCAAGAGTATATTGAAGCCTTGAAGCTTCATGTTTATGCACTTTAGATCCCGAACAGGACGATCACAGTCACATGCCTTGCCCTGTTGGCATGGAAAACACATGATCGTATCGAGACGGTCGTCAAGTTGAACGCCGTGCCTAAGCCGACAATCCGGAACCTTGCTAACGCTTGCAAAGGCATCTTGCATAGGTCGGGCTTTATGAATGATGCAGGCACGAGAAGTTTCCGAGTAGTCATTCGAGACTGTCAAAGAGGCTACCGGGACGTGGAAGACGTAGCAGGCGACACGTACATAGTCGTGATGACTTTGGAATCTTCAAACCTGTTCAAAGTACTAGCACACGTCTTTTGAGTCTAACTAAGAAGCCTGTTTCAGTTGGATTATGCCTTCTTAGTCCAGATTCACGATGTCGAAACACACGGTCGGCATTCTTCGGGATCTTTGCAGGTAGATTTTGTCTAATTACAGATGTCCAATTTAAGACCTAACTTTTAGGCCAACCAGCGACTTCTCTCCATCAGAACCACCATCAACGTTCTCACACAAAACCAAGAAAGTGGAACTAGGAAAGACATATCCGTGAGACTGCTCCCATCTTTTACGGCTCGAAATCTTGCTGACCAGTGTGCAAAAATCATGAATCTTAAGAGAAGCAGAAGCCAGTTCGCTGCAGCGTTTGTTGACCAATACGGGCAAGGATTGTCCGCGTTTTAAGCCAGTGACCGATTTCGACAGATACACGGTTACCTTCGCCGAGGCGACACTTAATCAACTCAAGGTACTCTGGTTTCAACTCCGGTTTCAAAAGATTCCAAATCGGTTTTTCAGGGTCCTCACGTATTCTTCTACAGCTTCTAAAACTCCCGGTTTGGATAAGATTAGTCACAAAATATCCTTCAGCTATGAGTCTATTACTGTAACATCTGCAAACGGGGGTATTTAGGCTGAAACTCCAGTTTCCGGCTCGCAAGACTGTATCTTGTCTTTGTACTGCTAGAACTTTTCCGCCAGAGATATATTTGTTATACCTGAGTAAAATTCATGTCCATGTCAGTAGTCCAAGTGTTAACACATCTTAACACGGCCTGCAGCTCTCTTGAAAGTGGCAGTTTGCGGCTATGTTCAGTAAGAGACCCTTCATCTATTTGGCAATCCGGTGTTTACCAGAACGTTGGGTCAACACAGATCTGAGTAATTCATAAATAGCGACAAGTAAGCCTGAGCAAGTAGGAAGCCTGGGTTAGATGGCCACTGTTCAGCTCCAGATCATGAGGATTGATTTATCATTCTAACGTCCAACTTAAGAAATTGGAATGTTTAACGCTGTTAAGGGAACTTTGGGCAGATGTCAAATAGCATTTTTTGGGCTTATCACACGTCATCACGCATTATCATCGCCTTAACTGCTCTTAAAACGGCGTTATCAGGAAGGTGCGGCGACGTCGTGCTTGCAACGTCATTTCGAAATACAGCCAGTTCATATCTGTTTGCACTAGGAGAGCGTTTAGGGGTTACCGTCGCAGTTTCACTCGCTGTCGTTTGTAGTTTTAGTGGCGGCTTATAGGACTTCAGGGCTGTAAAAGCTCCAAAACGGGTCTTTGTGGATTTTTGACGCTCTTCAAACTTAACAATTTTCAGCTTTGTGACTTTGAAAATTTCGGTGTTTAGAATAGCTGTCATTCTTCTAAGGAGGAGACTACTAGATCAATGCGGTTCTAACCATTCTATCGTGGTTGGTTCTTGGATCTTATCGATCTATCCCTTTCTCAATTTTGAAGTTGTCATCTGTCATCTTCGCCTACTCAAGTTAATCAAGCTTAGGGTCTCACCACGGCAGTCAAATTGTCTTACTGTTATAGTGACTCATCAACAACACTTCCCAAAATGGAAATGGCTTTTCGTGATAATTGAGTCACTCTTTTTGGTTTGGTCTTTGCCTAGGTGTGCCTTTTAGTTTCGTGCGCTTCGCGGCATCTTTACAAACGCTAGCGTTACAACCTATCGTGTCAGCTACCTTAGTTCTTCCGACTCCTTTGTATTTTTAGCTTAATAGTTAACTTTCAGGCTGTGACACCCGACCACAATGTCGTTCAAGGTTAAGTTCTACCATCCGGATCTGACTGCGGAAGATAGGACTTTCAATCTTACATCATTGTTTACCATTGACAAAATGGTGAAGGAGATTTTCGAGTCCTGTAACCAAATCAACGGCGAACAGCACTGGGCGCAGGTTCTGGAGCAAGCTCCAAACCAGATTGCGACGCCTATTCATATGCCATTCGGTATTAGGTCCTGTAACATCGGCTGCACATATATTGTGCTGTTTCAGTCCAAAGAGGTGAGTGGATTACTCCAGTAATTCCAAAAATGTCAGGTTCAGAATTCAGACAAACCAGATTCAAAATTTTAAGGTCTACCATCATCGTATATCTCATGCTTCAGGTCGACAATGCTCTCTTCCTCACACCGAGCTTCGGCTTTCCGTCAATACCTCTTGACAGGTCCGAGTCGTTCTCACCCATCGAAGACCGCTCGGCGATTGCGTCGGCTAGTGGAGACATCCGTCCTTCTCCGCCTCCCGTCCCTTCTCGTCGTGTTCCTGTTCTCGCACCTACACCTTCTGCAACTCATGTTCCTATTGCTCCGGTCGCTCTCCCTCAAGTTTCAGCGCCCCCTCTCACTGTTTCACCCGTAAGCATTTGACTTGAGAATCTCTTTTCATGGTTTTAGGCGATTAATGGCAAGATCTTGGTCCCAACTCGAGCAGTTCTGACCTGGACGGATCAGGAGCCTACGGAGCACAACATCAGATTGAACGCCGAGCCACAGCCGAAGATCAGAAATCTGGCAAATGCCTGCAAAGGCATCCTTTTTAATTCTGGTCACCTTAACGACGCTGGCACAGGATTCCGTGTGCTTGTTGAAGAATCTCACCAGAGAGCAGCTTGCAAGGATACGGACAACGTAAAGCCCGGCATCCATTACACGATCAAGTTTGCCAATGAGAACTCGGAAGACTTGAAGGTGAACTTTCCCTTTTCAGGTTTCCCAACTGTGAATCCCTGTTTTAGAACGAGCCCGCTTTCTCGGTGCAGATCCACAGAACGGCGAGACCAGAAGCCGGGCACTTCACAACACCAAGACCTCAAGAGCCACGTTACATTACGACAAAAATCGTTATCTTGTCCCAGGCTCAGGGCCCAGCGTCTGGAAAGGAACTCCCTGTGAAGCTGTTTCCGCCTTTCACCGTCCGCAACCTGGCGGACCAGTGCAGCAGGATTGTAAGCTTGACAAAATGGGGGAACCAATTCACAGCTGCTGTGACTGACCAGGACCAACAGCGACTGCCTGAATCTGAAGTAGTGACCGATTCCGATAGCTACGTCGTCACGTTTGCCGAGCCTTCTGTAGTGCTTAAGGTTAGTTAGACGCAGGGTTAGCTAGATCTATTACGAATGTGTCTTTTTAGGGTCGTCATGTATTTCATGTAAACTTTTAATTTCTGGAAACCTCAAAAATATGAAATAAGAATTGTCCAAATGTTAAATTTACAGTCATCTCTAAATCTGTTATCTGTCTCCGGAGAGCTTCTTGTTTTTAGCTCCGAATACCGTGGCCTTAGCCTATAATTTCTGCTTAAAATCATCGTAAAACATTGTTTATCAAGCTCTTTCTTCAATTGTATGATTCTATTCTAATTTATCGATTTATTGTAAGGTCAATTTGCATCATGCTGATATTTCTTTCTATTACATTATAAAAATTAAGCGTTTTGAATTGAGTAAATAAAAGCATTATCATAAGAAGAACTTGTAGAAGCTTCTTAGAAGCCTAAAACATCTCATCTCACATGATTTAAGGCGATTGAAACGACTGAATTAAGAATATATGATATAGGGAATCTACTAGATTACATATGGTGCTACATGGATGAGAGCCGACGAGAGCTGATTCTTTATGCTTTCGATCATTGGACATCGAAATAGAAGACGTTCGGCTCCTAAAGGGCACTGTTATATGACGACTACCAGAGTTTGCGACTGACCCCAGAACGCTTCTTGTCAACCTTCGTAAAGTAGATCTTGTACTGGTCGGTCTTGTTAAGCTCGCTGTTTCCATTGAGCTTGTTGTTGTCGGCCCCGATGACCGTGACTTGATAGGTTCCCGGACCCAAGTGCAAAGCTTGGGTGCACTCGTAGGCTAAGCGCTTAGCGGTCAGAGGTTTGCACATCATAAAGATGAAGTCGGTGAATGTCTTTCCTCTCTTCTTCGGGGAGAAGTCACAAGTTCCGGCGATGAAGATTCTTGCCTTGATTCGGTGGATCTCTGTGTTGGCTGGTACTTTGCGGGTGACGTACACTTTGGTCTTGGGTAGCTGAAACAGGAACTTTGGCTAAGTATGAGTCCTGAAAGTACCTGGAAGGCCATAGAAGGTCCTTGTTCCTGGTCAAACTCATAGAGCTCAGCCAAAGCTTCGTCTAGCGTTTGTTCCTCTAGGTCCAGATGCAAAAAGCGAAACTTCAAGTCATAGGGTTCCCGACTTTCTGGCTTTTTGTTGCCTCTTTCGTCACCAAATTGGCCATGCTCGTCAGGATCGCCTATCTCGACGACAACTGCAAGAGACAGCCTTGGCTCCTTCGGTTCCTCTCGCTTAATTTCAAGCTTCTGTGAGACCAGAATCTTGTTCTGATCCTGTAAACGACATCCTCTGACAGCCTTAATAACCCTGATTTCACCCACCTCAGAATCCGTGTCCTTGAATGGCTTGAAGTCCATAACGTAGCGGTCCAATTCCAAGGTTTCCTGAGCCTTCAGATTCCGTTGGCCACTCTCCTTGCGCACAGTCACCACAGCCTTGTTTCCTATGTTAGGCAAAACCGGTCCCACTTGACTCCAGCACTCGTTCACCAAGTCTCCCACAGTGGATACTTGGTTCTTGGGCATCCTTGGGTACAGGAGTTCCTCATAGTTGGGATCAGTCTCGGTCATGGTGACAAGAACGGGGACATTGTAGTAAGGCTATAAGGAATGACAGCTTAGGCAAGATTCGAGACCTAAAGATACGGTACCTGGTCGAACCAATATGGCGAAGGATAACTCGTATCCGGCAGACGCATGGAGTTCAGCCCACGGAGAGTCACTCCCCATGCTAGGCGGTTCTCAGGACTCCAATCCTTGAAGTATTGATACTGAGACACCGGAATGTGATATCTATTGGCTTCTTCAATGTACTTCGTGGTCTCCAAGTAAGCTGGGTGATCTTCGAGCAAGTCCTTGGTGTTGAGACAGTCCTCTGGCTCCTCGGTGTCGGTATCAGCTTCAGAGCCGTTCTCTGCTTCAGATTCAGTCTCAGAATCGGACTCGTCCAACGTGGTGACCGAGTTTGACCGGTTTGCCATTACAAATTCGAGCATCTTCTTCATTTCCACAGCGGATTGAGCAGACATGGTCTTTAACTGGAATTGGAAATCGGGCTTCAGGATCATGTGAAGCCTTAAAACTTGAAAATCTAACCTGAGTTTCAATGAACTCCTTGTATTCTCTGTCCTCGTTCATACAGAAAAACGGGTTTTGGGAAAGTGGCGGAAGGGTTTCGGTGAAGAGAGGATAGGCCATGCTCCCATGAGCTTCCTTGGTCTTCATTGGACCCTCAAACTCCTTATCCTTGATTTTTCCTGAGTCCAACTCCTTCTGGGATGGAGGGGCCTTCGGTTGTCGAGCTTGTTCCAGTTCTTCCTGAGCCGCTTTAGCGATGACGGCGTCCATCTGAAGAGACAGAAGCTCATTACCACCCTTTAGAAACCCGATTTCCGGTTTCAACAAGTCAAAGACGAACCCTAGCTTTGATTATCTCATGATTCTGAAGGTGGCCGGTCTTGTCAATGCTCAATTTAGCCCTTTCCGGTCGCGGCTTCCAGCTTGGAGATACAGCCAAGGCGTTGGGGACCTGAAGATCAAACCAGAAATTTTGGACATTAGGTTTCATAAGCTTACAAAAGTCGAATGGAACATCAAGACATAACTGAAGCCATCTTGGCACGGTTTCGACTGATCCAGAGGTGGGACAGGACAGGCAGATCCGCCGGGAGCCTGTTCGAGAACTTGAGCCAAGAGCTTCTTTGAGTTCAGCAAGGGGCAGGACTTGTGGATCTCCTGGACCATTTCTTCGATTGTGAGTTCCTCGTCTTCGAAGCTCTTCTTACCGGACGTGAGATCCGGGTTGAAGTACTTCACGTGGAAAGTAGCCATGGTCAGAGGCTTCCTCTAATTACCTGAAGATGGGTTGGATATTTAGGGCCACGAAGCCACGCACGGATTTGTCAGGAACGTGGACAGGACGACAAGATCCATGTAACCCCGAAGCCGCAATCGACTTTCGCAATTTCCGACCTCCCTAGCATCGACAGTCTTCTACGTTGCCGAAGGAACCAAAGCTCAACGTCGTAAACACTTTGCCAAAGGAATTTCTGTGCCTTTGAACCACGTCTGTTCGGCTGTATCCGTCGTCCATTTTAACCCCAGACGGCGCCTAGCAGCAAAAGGGCATCCTAGCCAGATGGAGAAAACAAAAGTGCAAACGGAACAGGGAATGCGGAGTTAGTCGGCGGAAGAAGTCACGAGGCAAGCTGCGTTTCAACCCCGCAGACAGAAAAACGAGGCGAACGCATTCTTTCAAGCACTTTTTGATATCAGCCAGTTTCAGGCTTAACGACAAAATATGATTGGACGGCAGAACTTGCAAATCAGGGAGGGGAACTGACACGTCGCCGCTACAGTAAGCTCTGGTGCCATAAACAGCAATTCCAAAACGCCCCGGAATTCCATAAATCGTCCAAAACACCCAAGTCGCCGGGCGATTGCCGCCGTCTTTCGCAACGCCAAAACCGTCAGGCGACGACCCTCTTCCATGAAACACGAAGAAGAGCGCCGCATTCTGATCGTAAAAGGAGGGTGGCGAGAGGTCGCAAGGCAAGAGATTATGGAGGACATCTGTGGGGAAGCGAGCCACCATCCCCAGATCCCCGAACACCATCATAAGATACCGGCAACAACGGCAGGACGAAGGAGAGGCAAAAAGCCGAAAACAACCGACGGAAAACAGCGCCGCGATACGGTAGCAAGGCAGGAATTGCGAAATGCAGCCGACCGGCACTGTCAGCACGGGCACAATATCACGCCCTAGACGGCTCAAAGACGCAAAGGGGCAAAGTGCGATCGGTGTGCGCATCAACTCGCCGCCGGCTCAGCCGTCACCTCAACAAGGAGAAGAGCCACAAGCGAGGGAAACACGACGGCCTCCTTTCCTGGTGCAGGGGAGGCCAGCCTGGACACGGCACCACCTAAGGATGATCAAAGGCACAGACCAAACGCGAAATAGCAGAAGACCCGAGACAGACCAACATCGCGCTCATGTGATCAACCAAATCCACGCAGAACCCGCGCTCCCCGTCTTCACCGCCGGCGCCTCAGAGCAGAGCTCTCTGCAGCCCTCGACCGAGCGCCCCGCGTCCGCCAGCCATGAATGGCCCCTCCGCCCGTCAAGGCACGCTTTTATGCACGTTCTGAGACAACGTCGTCTCTACGACGCTCCTGTCTGGCTTCATCGGAGCCCGAGCCACGCTCCTTCATTCCAGCAATCGGGGCGCCAACGGATCGGTCGGAATTAATTATCGCCAACAAGATTTCATGATTAACATCACATTTCGGGCTTCCTAAACCCCAAAGACCTATTTTCGGTTCGCGGCCTTCTCGTAGAAGTTGGCGTCCTCGTCACAGGAATCACAGTCGTGGTACGCCCCGGACATGAAGCGGTCCTTGCAGATGTTGACAATCCTGTAGGGGAGATTCATGCGCCATTTGCGGCGGTCCCGTTCAGCTGCGCTCATTCCGGAAGTCGACATTGCGGGGGCGAAGGAGGTCTGGAAATGGGGAATTTATGGAAGCCAAAAAAGGTGGAGAATCTCACGTATTTGTCCGCATATTCAGCTGCCACGAGCTTCTCGTTGATCTGAAAAATGCCCAGGATTAGAAGAGTTTAGGATGAGTTTCACTTACCCGGAATTCGGCTCCATCTTCCATCATCCGAATGGCGATCCGAGCCAGATTCATCGCGTCGTCGAGTCCACAGTGCTCCCGTCCGAGGAATTCCATCCCAAGCACGGAGAGCATCCCGGCGAGGTTCACCTTGTTCAGCGCGTGGGTCTTCTTGTATTTCAGGGTGAAGACTCGGCGAATGTTGATGTAGGAGCGGAAGTGGTGGGGGATCTTCGCGCAGTACTGCTCGGACTGGAATCGGTATGTTTAGGACGAAAATCTGGCCAGAAATCTTACCCGAACGCACTCCATTTGGAAGAATTTCCCAAGATCCCAAGGTCCATCGGTGACGATCGCGTAGCTCTTCATAAGCCCCGCGAAATTCATCTGTCCGGATGGGTAAACGTAGCTGTGAAGCCAGCGCCGGAACTTGAGAACCGCTTCCGTGAAGCGCGGAGCTTTGTCCACATCTTCCTGCGTAACTCCTGTCAGGTTGACGCAGAAGTCGCTAAGGATCGGGTTCACCTTGGGACGGACGAAGGTGCGGAATTGGGCGATCTAAAAAAGTCGAAATTAGCCAAGAAATAGACGCCGTAAAACTCACGACTTTCCGGTCGTGGGTGTCCACAAGAACCGCCGGGAACTCGATGATCTCGAAGGGGTAATCGTAAACCTCGTCTTCACAGGTGCACTCGAAGTCGATGATGACGAGGTAGTCGAAGTGTTGGCGAAGCTTGTTTCGGCTGAACTCGTCTTCGTATTCCCGGGTGGAGAGGAGATCCTTGCGTAGGCGCCGCTTCAGGCGGTCGCGCATTTGGTGGCTCGTGCCTCTGGAAACAAGGGATTTATGGACAGCGAATTAAGCCGAAATAAAGCATAAAATGAGGTCAATTTCGAGAGAAATCACACGCCAGAAAGAGCCTAAAAATCGATCGCGAAATGGCCGAATTTCGGGTCTAAAACCACCTAAATTAGGTTCCAAAAACGCTGAAATTCGGCCAAATAAAGCTGGGAAAATAGGCGAAAAATCGAAAGAACTAAGGCGCCAATTTCGATGCAAGTTGAAGCCCGAAAATCTCCGAAATCTACCCATTTCAACGCGCCCCAAATCGCCTCGCCCCCTTCCACTTACCCAGTACTCAGCTGCAGCTCCTCGAGTTCCTTCTGAAGATTCGCCTTCGTCAAGAACGAAGATTTCGCGAGGAGATCCGAAATCACGTTCTGGTCCTTCTTCGCCGGAGCCTGGTAGCCTTCGCAGCGGCTGGGCTCGTTTGGATCCTCGTAGCGCCCAGTTGGAGCTGAAAATGGACGAAAATAAGCAGAAAATAAGGTCAAAAGCTTACCTTCATCGTTCTCAATTTCCGCCCTTTTGGGCTTCCTCCTGGAGGCTTCAGAGATCAGCGACGAGAGCTCTTCGAGGCTCATCGTCTCGTCCACATAGGTCGGGTTGAAGCCGAACGCGCCGGAGTCGAAATCTTCGCTGTCCTCTTCTTCTTCCTCTCGCTCGAAATAGTTGTCCGCAAGTTCCGCTTCTGAGTTCATTTTTTGGTTTTTGTCCTTCTTGGAGGGTCGCGGAGGAGGAGAATGACGGGCGAGGAGTGATGGAGGGACGCCGCGAGGCGTGGGTCCATGTCTAGACAGAGCAGAAGCCACGTAGCGCTGTTTCTGCTCGGGGACGCCGAAGTCGAGACAGGTCTGGGCAGACATGAAACTGACTGAATAAGTTGGCTTCTGTCTCGCAGCGAATGCGCACCGTAGACTAGGAAAGCTCGCACATTCGCTCGTGAAACTCTAGGATGACAACTTTCATAATTTTGGACATCGCAGACAGAGTCTATGTCTAGACAGAGCAGATGTCTGGTGGCGCTACAAAGCTGCGGCTCGAGTCAGTTCGGCTATTTTAGGCTGTTGCGGAGCTGTTTTAGGCCTATTTTGCGGCTGTTTGGCCTCTTGTTAAGGGAATATCGGCTTGTCCCTGATGCAGGACACACTTGGGCACATATCTCAGGCATACTGAACCAACTTTCACGTTTAAATGCGCATTTATTCCTTTGATCATCTAGAAAACAGTTTGTCAAATTAAAGTTTAGGTCTCACAACGACTTTTTTAGGATGCACATGAGAAAATAAGTAGAGCTCTAAGTAAAACTTAAGTATTAGAGACGAGAGCAGATTAGGACAGAATTTTCAGAAGTCAAAAATAGTCAAGTAGTCAAGTAATGTAGCCGAATCGGCAAATAATATCTCAAATCTCAGATTTTAAACGTTCAATATTTCTTCTTGTATTGGTCGACTTGGGCTTTTAGGTGGTTTGGGTAAAATTGGAAGATCAGCGGACCCTGAACACATTCTAATTACGGGTTTGAGACGCAGTTTATGACTTACTTCAAGCTTGCCAGGAACGGCGAAAACCACGGAGTACTCCATTCCGTCCTGAAGCTTTGCGCTCTGAGGGATGCGTTCTCCATTCACGTCGTAGACTAGAGTTTCAAAGTATTTTCCGATGTTCCAGAGTCTTCTTATCTTGGCGCATTGGCAAGCCAAGCCTTTGACGGTGAAAGGAGTTCTGACGGAGACGTTGTAGTCTTTGGTGTCTTCATAGTGGGTGGTGGTCGTGATGTGCGTCTTGTAGTATTTGAGGAACTTGCTGTCGTAGCCTTGATCACCGTTTTCAAAATAGTCTTTTTCGTAGTGTTCATTCTGGAATGGTAAAAGTCAGATCGAGATTTAGAGGATTCGCGGTACTTCATAATAATCATGTTGACTGGATCCTGGCGTTGGGCTTTTGGGTGTGGGAAGGAGTCCAGGACGGGTTGGCTGAAACGTGAAAAGGGTCATTCAGGATTTGAGGAGTTGGAGACTTACACGCCAGGTTGAGGAGCTTTGCGGACCGCTTTGATGATCCTGGACGCCGTTTTGGTTTTTTAGGTAAGGACCGTTGTAAGGGTTGTCTTCAAATCTGGAGCCTGAATGAGGCACCTCAGCCGCTCTTCTTGCCGGGTTGTCGTAGTAAACAGTAGGCGGGCCATTCTCGGGCCAGCGGAATTCTAGGGGGATCCCTCCGGGGATCTAAACACATCCAGCCTTAAAGGGCTTGAATCACTGATTCTGATTCACCTCAAAACGTCTCCCCCGTTCTTCGAAGTAGAACTCATATTGAGTTCCAGCCTTTAACTTTGGGTTCTTTCCAGTCAGCGGCAGAAACGTTGTATCATTGTACTTTCCGATGTAGCTCACGGTTCCCACGACGAAGCATTTGGGATCTCGGTACTCTTCCACTGCCCGATTGTGAACCTGTTGGAGGTTCTGTTTTATGAAGCCGCCGATGGCGACGTGGGTTTTGAAGGGGTCGAAGAAGTTGCCGTAGACTTTTACTGGAACGGCGTCTTTTTTATTCGCGAGGCCGCAGTCGTAAAACTGAAATTGGGATCATAAGGCTTAAATCAGGCCGATCTGGGTTACCTCAAGAGGCGCAGAAGGATTACGAGACAACGCGGATCCATAAGGAAGTCCAAGAGGACTCCTGGGCCTACTCCGTTGACTCGATTCTGGCCTTTCCTGGACTGGCGGACCCTTTGGAACTTTTGGTGCAGGCGGCGCTTTAGGAGCCCTATAGTCAAAAACGAGTTTTTCCTTTGGAATCTGCAAAAATCCACGTCAGTCCGACTTTTACCGGTTCAAAACCAACCGCCTCGAAACTCTCGGCTTCTTCAAACATCATCATGTACTTCTCTCCAGGCTGGAAATTTAGCTTCTTCCTCAAATCCAGCATGGCCGGGACCCCGGATTCCTTGTCCAAAAGGAAAGTGGCTCCAAGGACTTGACGGCTTGGATTCCGGTGACCTTGAACGTAGTTATTGTGGACGTGCTGCATCTTGAACTTGATTGGAATTTGGGTGTCGCAGACAAGCTCGAAGTTTTTGAAGAAGTCGCCTCGGACCAGGAGCGTCACTTCCTCTGAGCCCGGTTCTCCATCCTGGGCTTCGTTCTCGGCTTCGTCGTCTTCCAAGTTTAAGTTTTCAAGCTAAAATTAACGTCAAAATCAGCTTCAAAACAAAGGTTTACCTGAGATTCCACATCCTCTTCTTTACGCCTCGGTCCGGTGCTCGGAATCTCTGGAAGCCCCAGGTCCAACTCGTCCTCTTGGAGACTCTTTTCTGAAGACTGGTCTGAGAAGCCGTCGTTTATGGGTCCATCGGCTCTTAGAAGTGGATACAAAATCAAGCAATCGTCAATCTAAAAGTCCCAAACTGCTAAGAAAGTCATTTTAAGGCATCTTCCTACCGGAGTACAATGGAACTCGATGATGTACTCAAATCCTTCTTGACACAGGCGCTCTTGAAAACCCGTAAGAATCTGTTCTAGTGGAGATTTCGAAGTCTTCTTTTCCCAAATAAGCGCCCGATATATTCTGATGTTGATGTCGTTGCAGCTCTCGAAAATACCACGAACCATCTCGCTCAAAGTGGATCCAGATTCCACGGTGATGGTGAGCCCGCGAGGCGTCGATGGTTTGTAGTATTTGACGATTGCTGTCATTTTTAGGTTTCCCTGAAAAAAGGGGTTTAGAAGTTAAGAGCTTAGATGAACTCGGTTATGGAAACAGTGGAACGGTCTTTAGATGAGGCTTGTTGGCACGTTTAAGACACGGATCGGGTCTTCGGGCACTGTGGTTAGGTCTCAAAGGGGTTGAGGAGTCTTAAGAGCTTTGAACGACCTCCATCTTATCATAACTTAGTTTAATAGTAGTCACGAATGCCTCAGATCACTCACTAAAATAAGATTTAGAACAGCGTCTTCCCGACGCGCAACACAGACTCACATCCCCCCACTCTAAGACTGACAACGTTCGCACTTTCGCGACGCGCATCGCTCCTTAGGTCACTCGCAACATTCGCAACAGTCCGCAACGCTGTTTTTTGCCCGTTGCAACGCTTGGTTGCTCACGAATAACAGAAAAAAGCGCCTCAGGGTTGTTTTTAGAGCGTTGGGGTTGTCTGGTCGCAGCGCTGGACCAATAAGTGCAGGCTGCGCAGTCTTGTTTTTTGGCTCAAGGAAGCTAGAGCAAAGATGAGAACAAAAAAGGCTAATGCAGATAAATTGGGTCCCTCAGGGATTCACTTAAAGAAGCTCAACCTTGGTCAAGAAGCGACACTCAACTCTAGCTAGCTTATAGTATTAGTTCTGCCCCGCAAACTCGGTTTGTTTGTCCAGCGGTTGGAACTTATGAGTAGCGCGAGGGCAATGGATTGATTGGTTGGAACCTATATGACCCTTTAAAGCCTAAAAACACGAAATACCAGGCAAAACTAAATACCTAAAAACGAGATTTCAAACAAGGCAAAGCAGCCGGAGATTCTAAAGCCTTGACTTGAGCCTCTCCCATGACTAAACCCTATAAGCGAGTGAAATAAGCGAACACCAGCCGGGAACGCCAGCCGACTTCAAAAAAACCTCTGCATCGCCTATCGATCGCGTCGGGGAAGCGGCAACACTAGGGATTCAAAGCACACAGAGCATTGAGGTGCGGGGAGAAGAAGATAGGCGAACGCGCGCTGCTCACAGGCAGACAAAGAGGGGACGTTCTGTGCTGACAGTGCGCAGCCGTGAAGCGATGACTAGCTGTGTTTGGGCTTCAGTTTACGTTGGCTTTACGATAGTTTTAAAATCAACATTTGGATGTTAAATCCTGAGGCTTAAAAATCTCTTGAAAAGCGGAACGACAGGCACTTACACAATAAACTCAAAACCAAAATGGGCGAAATTGTCAACAGCATGTTTACAGATCGGTCATAAACTGAGAGAGAAACAAATCTACGAACGCCGGCCTCACCCGCTAGAAAGATCGCTCTGATAACACCACACCGACCCAAGCGGCGCTCCGCTGACACGAGCACTAAAACACAGCATTATCAATTTATCAAGTGCCGCGGCTTTTCGGACACATAAAAACAGAGCAAAGAGTGAAGCGATCTTGTGTGTTCCAGGCGAGTGCACTTTAGCGAGATTGGACATGACTAGAACGAAGACAAAACTGCGTTCTCAGGTCCACTAACGCCCTCTATCCCACGAACGGTCAACCGACAACATTAGACTCTTATCTTATCAGAAACGAGGTCACCTCAAACCGCAAACCAAAGTGATCTTAAGCACCAAAACGTTCTTCATAGCTTCAGCTCGCGAAAGTGTTTTAAGATGGATTTCGCCGATTGCGAGCAAAGCCCGTTCTATTGAAAATTCAGGATTCCCTTATTCAGAGAGCCCGTGCATATTATGCCATTAAGAGAGAACTGGTCCGCGATCGTCATAATTTGATGCGCACGTCTATGCACATCATCCATATCCGCCCATTTAGTGCTCGCGCGGAAGGGAAGCCAGAAGACTTCAGACCTCAGACTTCCCCAACACCACAATTTCCAGAGCTGAAACCACAGGAAACCAAGCCGACTAACACGAGAAGCTACACACAGCTATCTCTTCCTCGTAACGTTTGAAGGAATGAAGGAACGAGCTCCGCCTTTGCCTTCCCGAGCCGTGTCACACACCCAATTCAAAAGACACTTCTTCGTATTTCTCTCTTCCGCGCAAAAGGTCACACGCACTAAAAAGCGTCCTACATCCTTCCTTGCTTGATAAGACGGAGCTCCCGAAACCTCGCAGATTTTGCAGATGTCTGCACTTTGGATCGATATCACCCTTTCGGATAAGGATGCCTGTGGGTTCGTCTTTCCAGCTCAGATGTACTTAAGACATGACGATGCTTGCGGCGTTCAAGGGCACCAGCTGTTCAGCCATTCATGCACGCGGCATTGACCGGGGTGGAGGGAGAGATATGCTAATTGCGAAGGAGGCCAAGGAACAAATCTAAGCAACACATTTATTTCATGGAACACCTGAACATTGAATGAAGTGTTAAGGATTCAATAAGGGTCCAGCGATTTCAGGGTAAAGCTGTCGTATCATATCACAGATGATCTCACACTTGGGATGCCGAGAAACCTCAAGCTTCTCATCAACGGTCAGTTTCTGCCAATAATCAATAACTCCATCAATATCTCCCGTAACAGAATAAAGCTTGAACATATCCTTCCTAGTCAAAAACGGCTTCGCTGCATTCAAGGTCTTGGGGTAGTTTAGGAATCCTTCTTCATCGAATTTGAGGCAATCCAATGGAAACTCGCGGGACGCATCTATGTGGTTGTAGAAGTTTGCGAAGAAGACGTCTCGGGAGTGTTTGCAGGCTGTCAGGAAGCGAAGAACCGGCTTAGGGGTAAGTTTAGGATCAAGTGACCTGCTGAGGGACGCGTCGTCCAGGGTGAGGAGCTTTGCGCAGGCGAGGTTGCGGAGGGAGTTCATGATGGACTTATCATAGGATGAAACGGGAGCACCTGGCCTTATACTGAGTGATAGTGATGCTTTTGGGACCTGAGTATGCTGCCATACAGCGGGCGAGGGGCAGAACCCAAACACAGGTAGGGTCAGACTACAGTTAGACTACAACATGGACACACATGACCACTCTCAGCCTGCACCGCCGCAACACCGGCTCATGGTTTTGCAATCTCCGGTGATCAACCGATTGCTCGGCTTTACCTAACCTGTCCTCAGCTCCGACCAGTTCACGATTTTCAATCCCTTCAAGTGACGAACACGTGAGAAACCAAAAGTGAAACCTGTAAGGTCTCGAAACGAAATTGCCTGCGCTCGTCTGTCGAATATACGGTATTACGTCAAAGTCCAAAGTCTGTTTCCCACTCCTTAACACCTTCGTTTTCGCTGCCTCCGAGCGCTCGTGGCTGTTTCCAGTTTCGTCCTGTAATCGCTTGTTTCCTTAATTGATGTCTCTCTTTTGTTGTTATAACCAGCGCGGTCGCGAAGTGTCATTTTTGGACGCGGAATCTGAGGTGTTTTAGGGCCATTTTGAGCGTGATTCATGGCCGCATTTTGAATCCAGACGTCTGAATCACATGTCTCAGATTCGCGCTGGTGGGAGACTGCTGGCAGATTGAATTCAGCGTGTCTAGACACGTCTGAAACACGCCAGATGCCGACTGATTGTGGTCTGATGTCGCGGGATAACGATTCATGCTAGACATGCCAGCGACGCGACTGTCTGCAAGGTGGCCGCATTGCCAGACATCCAAGTCGGCTAGTGAACTGTGATGTCTGGAAATGGAAATGGGATGGAACAACTCGAGCGCCTGGTCGTGTTTCCGTGCAAGTAAAGCTCAAACCGACCGGTCCTCTGCTCAGCGACCTCCACAAATGACCAATTCCAGTCAGAAGCCGAGCTGTCTGGCCATCCCTTTGTCTACGCGCAGCCTTGAATTTCGTGTTAATTAGCTCCTCTCTAGACA
>KN167041.1:185188-220872 GCA_000757745.1 Steinernema scapterisci | reverse complement strand
ATATATATATATCGATGGGGTTAATGGTCACAACCGAGCTGTACAGCATCTGGAGGGGAACAACAAGAGCAAACTGGGGAGGGGAATGAGGGGTCACTAGGGGGACTGGAGATGCGTGACAACAGTTTTGGTCTGGGAGTTGCTAATACAATTAAAGCGTCGCTCGGTTTCTACATGGGACATTTGCGATAATCGGGGATAAAAGCGAACCGAAGTATGAGTCGTTTAACTACGGAACCTATGCGTCTAAAGAGTCCAATATGAACAGAAAGGGTTGCAGGGGAAGAGGAGATGGGGAACAAGTTAAGAATGTCCACGAACGCCACACAAAATGGGCCATTCGCGACCCGTGTTTCAAGAAGGTGTGTTTGATCATTGCAGGTGCTTAATAGAAGTGGAGAACTTTGCGCGCGAGGCGGTTGTGGGGCTTGATGTTGCCGTAGTAGCGCAGGAGGAAGTTTCGGATCTGGCGCCGACTGAAATGGCCCCCAGAGTGGCAAGTTGGGCACAGAAACAGCGACGGAAACTGCATCTTCGTGAACTGTGGATCTTCGGTCACGTCGTTGTGCAGACGATTGTTGACGATGTTGTGCGCTCGCCACAGGTACATCATCATATCATGACTGTGTCTTACCTGAAAAAGAGAGTTTGAGTAAGTTCAGCAGAAGGCGCTGTGGTTCAACTTTTAGCAAGAACGAAGTCATCTTTCAACATTGCTTTTAGGGTACATTATTTGTCGAAAGGCGCCCAAAAACTCACTCTTCGCGAAGTCATGGGGAAGAGTTCCGTGGTCATGTGCATAAAGTGACGTTTGCAGTGTTCGCAGCCGAAGAACGAACTGACCCAACCTTGAATCGACTTGAGTGGTTTGAGGGCGTCCACTCTGTGTTCTAAATTTAGAAACTCGTAGAATTCCAAGAATTCGTGTCTTCCTTCACCTTTGATCGTGTCCATATACGTGTGTACGGTAAGGGCGTGGAAAGTGGTCCAAAGGCCACAGGTGTAACCACGAAACTGGGGCGTCGTGCCCTTGCAGTGTTGCCAGGAGGAGTTGACTGGGAATGGGAAAGCGTAAACACGCTAAACAGATGATAAGCGATGATCAATTCAGTAATTGAGACGCGCTTCAATTACCTCAACACTGTTGAAATGGTGTTCCCAGTCGTTGGCGGAAACCTGTTGGATGTCGCTTTTGGTTCGCAAGAATTCCCGCAAGTGGCTGAACACTAAGCGGGCTCGTTCGCTGTTTTTAAGGATCTGAAAGGGAAACAAAACAAAAGTGTTTTTTGTGGCGCCGAACTTACGGTAGAAGAGGATCGTTTGACGTTGCGTCCACGGCGGACGATTTCGTTCGAGAAAGTGAGCACCGGGAAATGCTGTAAAAGGTGGAATTGCAGAAGATTCCGGGAAGTTTGGAGGAACAACTGGCTGTCTCAATCAGCGGAATAAACTCACCTCAGCAAGAAGGTCAACAAAGTTGTAAAGATGGGTAAAGTTGGCGCCCTGAATTACGTCACCCGTTCGGATCACTTCATCATGAAGCGCCATATACATGGCCTTGAGCATATCGGTCTCGGAGACAAAGTACATATCTCGGCATCTAAATGGATTTCCTTGAATGAACCCTTGCAGCTTCCGAATACCTGTCCGGGAAACGCTCGCAATTGATCACCGGAGGCTGAGTGGTGGTGGGGACGGTGGGCCTTGGGGTGGTCACAATCACCTTCGGCTGGCTGCCTTTCACGTTAGCCAAAGCGCTGTTGAGCTCGTTGAGCGTGTTTGCAGAGTATCTACAAGAGATTTGTGTCAGTGTGTGCTCGAACTTTGGCTAATCAGCTTACGGATTCATGTAGATGGCCCGCTGCCGATCGCGGCTGAAGAGGGCGACATAGGGGAATTGTGTAATCATCAGCATCTGCGTGATGGGCGAAGAGGCCAAGGCTCGGCGCGTTCCGATCGCGTGGCTTCTTGAGCTCAGGTCTAGCATGAACTGGAATGAGCGGAAGGTGCAAGGTCAGTAAAAGCAAACAAAACGAGCTTAGACGTACTTGAGGCGACACACTCTCGTACTGCTCGATGATAATCGCCAGATAATCGGCTGATTCCGCGACGCCTTGCCATAAGCTGCCGTAAGTAGTCGTCCTAAATAATCCAATAAAGTCTGGGCTACCGTAACCCGCAAATAAAGAAGCCGTTGAAAAGTCGTTAGGGCTTTTGTTGGGAATTTGAGGAACTTGACCTTGGACGGTGTTTTATGAGTCATTTGGTAAACACGGGAAAAATGCTACTTTTCCAACAAATGGAAGTTTCAATGAGGGAGGAGACGTGAGAGGAATGAACATAAAGACACTGTGCGACTACCGTAGTCTGTTGATGCTAATCTTAAGTGGTCAGCTTTGTTGACCTTGATCTCACAGTAGTTTGTACCGCGCTCCAAATTCCATTCCTAATATTTTTGGGTTCGAGGTCTCCAGACAATTAACGCCAATTCACGGACTTGCAACATATGTTGAGAACCGGAATGAATGACCCGAAAATGACTTACGAGTCCACATTGATGTAGATGAAGTTCGGCCAATCGGGATAACGGAACTGATTGAATTCATTGAGCACGGTCCTCGCGAGTTGGTCCCGAAGCTGCGTGCCGGAATGGGCGGCTTCGAGCGTGATGGCACTGGAGGGATGTCGGGCAGCCCGGGGATAATACTGAAAGCATTCGAGTGTTTACAAAGATAATGACACCACACTCAAATTATGCGATTAGCGCAGTTCGCAAACTGGTAAAAGTGTTTTCTGTCTACGTTCTTCGCATTCTGTTACAAACTGCGATTGGCAAGCGGAGTCACGATGAAACAGGCTGCTAGCAGGTGCGCTCTCGGTTGTTCAAACTCTAAACAAACAACTTTCTTGCGCGCGTGCAAACGCCAGAATCGCCGGCGTCCGAAACACAGCGAGTAATTGCGCGCGCTTCGCGTTCGCGCCCTTCGAACCAGCCGGCCGCTTCTTTCTCTATTGTTGTTGTGTTGTGCCCGGCGGGCATTTCGTGGGTGCTTCTGGAGGAGAAAGAAGGTCAGCGGAAACGGTGTCTACGTGAGCACCGAAAACAGAAAAAAAGTGACGATTCGGAAGCACAGACGCTCATTTGAGAGCAAAAAGAGCGAAGGTTACGGTAAGGAAGGAAGGAAACAAACTCACCTTGACCATGGGGAAGTGGGTGACTCCGTTCTCGCGACAAACCCGCGTATTGAACGAGTCGGCACAGTTCATGACGGCTACAGTAACCACGCGGTCCCATGACTGGACGATGCTGGCGAACTCGCGGAAGAATGGAGCGAATGCACGACAATGTCCGCACCTGAAGCAATCAATTATAGTCGCCGTGTTGCGAACGCACAAGAGAACTGTTTTTGTTTTCAAACAGGGAAATAGAAACTAGAAATCCGGATCTGTCTGAACTGATTGGGAGCACTTTGTTGCGCGATCTAAGGTCTGAACCTCTGTGGGTGGTCGACGAACCAAAGATTCAAGTAATCAGACATGTTCGCACTTACCAGTCGGCGTAGAATTCGACGAGAAAAGCGTGGTCTTGGTTAAGAACTGTGTCGGAGAAGGTGAGCTGGTCCAGGTGCATGATTGGCTCGGCTCCAGGTCGGTAAAGGGTCGGGTTGTTGCCCATAGGGACGTAGGTCATCGAGGAGACGGCAGCATGGTTCAGAGGGATCGTGGCCAGTAGGACCAGAGCAGGAAGGAGCCAGAAGGGGGAGAAGGGCGAAGGAGGAGAGGGAATCGTGGTGGAGTGGAGGAGTTTGAGTTTCATTCTGCAAAGGCCATAATTGTTTGATTGGTGGACGACAGCTAACAATGCAACAAATGATTTACACGTCGGCGGAAGAAGAAAGGAGGAAACCAGTCAACATCGGACAATTGAATCGATCGCTGATTGTCAATTTATGTGACATCGGCGCAAATCATTTTGCTTTTGCTTGTTTTCAGCGCGCGAGCGAAAAGCGGACTTCTACAAAAGTTGGGTAGGCCTCTTCGAATTGCTCGGCGCGCGTTGGCGAGCACTCGCGAGCGTGAGATTCCGCGCCGCCGTGAAACGTCTCCCCCGAAGGGGTGGGAGGACCGAGGAAGCCAGCAGGGAGGGACAGGCAGCGGTGGACAGCACAAAAGTGTCTCTTTTTCGAGGAGGGCTTAAGTGAATCGGTTTTGAGGCACTTGGTGGCCTCTGCCTCGGCTTCTGTCGCTCTGTAAACGTCAAAAAGCAGAGTTTTGCGCGTAATTCGAGACCGGGTGTTTCACTTCTTTTGTCAAGCGCGGGATCACTAAGCGCGAACCGGTGGCGGCGTTCGGTTTCTCGGCCAGCCGGCCGGACGCCCGCGAGCACGGCACAGGTAGTTGCGGGACGACGCAAAAAAGAAGCAACAAAGTACGCAGCAAAGAATAGTAAAATACAAAAGAGAACAGGTCTGCGTGAAGAGCGTCTCGAAGAAGAAGTGGAATGAGACAGCTGATTCTCGACAGACCAAGGCGCGGCCGTTCGCTCGGGAGCCACCGCGGGACCTAATGGCTTCCAATTAAATAACAACCCAAAAGACTGTTGGCACCCTTGACAGTGCTTGACACACTATTGCGAGTGTTGAGGGACGCTCCTAAACCATCTCTAGCGATAACAAGCAACCAGCCGAGAGTGGGCCTCGGGTACAAAATCGAGGGGGCGAGAATAGCATGCCGCCAGATGACATTTCAAGCCCTCTGATTGGACGTCTGAATGCCGAATACACTAATGGGAAAACAATTTTGAAACCCTTAAGTACCAGTTCCGAAAGGGTGTGGCCCCCGTGGCCTGAAAGGGGATGGGGTTACGGGAAACGACCATGCAGAGGAGGGGAGAGGAGTTAAAGACCGGCGAGGGAAGAAGGTCGATCACGGCGGTTTGGTTCGGGTTCGCCGGTGCTGCTCCTCCTCCTTGCGCTCCCAACATTGCGCGACATCGAGCAGCTACCGAGTCGAGTAGCTCGATCGCGCCAGATTGTCGCGGTAGACTGTTTTGTTAGAGGCGCCTGTAAGACCATTCGAGACACTCTCGAAGTGCGCGCGCACCACGCCGCGCGCTCAAAATGTGGAGCTACAGAGCAGAGACGAGATAGGAGTGGCGCCACAAAATAAACACCTCCTTACTGCCGGGGTTCCTAAAAAGATCTCTCGCCTCCTTCCTCATTTACCTTCGAGGCGCCAGATCGCACACAAATTAGCGTCAATGACGACCGGTTTGAAGCCGGCCCTCGCCCCCCGCAACTCCCAGCCCTGCAGCGGCTTCTCTCCCCCTTTTCCCGACCCTGTTGACCCGGCAATTAATCAAAATGACAATTTCATCAACACTTTGAAAGAAATTGAATCAAAACAAATGGCTTCTGCGCCAGCAAACCAGATAGACCTCAGACGTCACTGAGTGCCTGAAACCACATAAAGTCGTCGGGTTTCTGGGGTTCGTCCCTCTCGGACTGTGCCACTAAAAGAGCTGGTTCCGAATCAACGTTAGATTAAAAACAAGAAACGTTAACAGAAAGTTTGAAGCCAGACTGGAACTGGAGCAACTGTAGAAGTAGACGGAACCGGGAAATCTGAAAAAGGGCATTTTGGATGAACCAATCTGATAGCGAGTTTGTATTTTTTGTTCCAGACGCTGTGTATCAAGCTCAAACGAAACCAGAAGAGTCGGGCTCTGATCTTCCATCTGCTAATAATTTTTTGAGTAAAACTCAAATATTTGGTCAACGTCAGGGTCCACGGGTGGTTCCTCGGGTTGGCGACAAGGTCAGCTTGCTCAGCAGGCGCTTCTCGCGCAAACAGTTTGCGGATCAATTGTTGATTGTTGTTCTCGGAAAGCTGGAAAAGAAAGCCGCGACTTGAGGACCTCGCGCTCTCGCGCGCGCCGAGCGACGTTCTATGTAACTAAATCGCGGCGTCTATTTTTCTAGAACACACAAAAACCGCGAGGAAATCTCCCGTGGGCGGCACGTCGAAAATTGCTAATCTTGTGGATAATCATTAGCGAATTGTTCACGCCCGCGGACTCTCTTTGCTTTCTGGGTTTCGCACGCGCATTGTTTGCAGAGGATTAGTCCGTATTTAAGTGAAAATGAGAACAAAAAGTTGGAATTCCTCGGAAAAAAAACGTTTAGACTGTACGCCCTTCGAGCATCCCACTCAAATTCCAGCAAGTCTCTCAAAATTGAAAAGCAGATGAACTCCACATGGATTGCGAGACGCGAATTGGCATACTTGGAAGAAGTCCGGTCGTATTCCTGAACTATTGGGCTCTGTGAAATATGTGAACAAGGACCAATGACATTTTTGAATACTAGTCAAAGTCAAAACCCCGTGGTAAAATGACCAGTCATCAATAAAATTGCCGTCTTCGGAACTCATCCTCCAAACCCAAACAGAGTGAAGAAGCAATGGGTTCGGACAATAACGGCTGGATATCAGCACCTCTTATCAGCGACACCGACTAGACTCGGATGTGCTCTCGAGGTTTGGGGCTGGGCGGTAGGCCTGCTGGACCAGTTTCTTTGCGCGTTTTGGTCTCCCAGAAGAGCAGAAGAAGAAGCGCGAGAAGAAGCGCCGGACCAGAAGAGACTAGTTACCGGATGGATCGTGTAACTTTTTTTGTAACGATTAGTGCGACAACGAGAAGCCCGATCAGAGCGCATCTGCGTCGTCTTCTCGTTTGATCGGCTCTCGGCGCCGACGGCGGCGGTTGCTGCTGCTGTCGACCAACCGACCCTCAAACAAGAAACGAGTGCAGGTTGTACTGGCCAAAACGCACGCAACACCACTCGCGCTGACACCCGGTTCGCGGGCGCGACCGGCCAAGGGTGCTTCTCGACTCGAAGGGCCAGACATCCCCAAAATTCTCAGGCGACAGGATATTTTGATTCGGAAGGTAAATAGGCGTGCGGAAAAAAACGGCAAAAAAGTTGAGTGGCAAGTTGGGAACTAAGTTCCGACGAGAAGAAAAAGCCGATTTCGAAATGTGGGAAGAGCAGAAGCTATTCGCGGAAAGTACTCGAGTGTGTTTGCTTAATGAGTCCTCCATTTGCACAAAACAGCGTTTTACTGCAGATTTTTGGAAGCAGCGTGGCGAAAATGGACTCTGAACTGGGTAGGTTTCAGTTCCAGAGACTCAGTCCAAAATAGTTCAAAGCCGACGATTCCTTAGCTCGTTTGTTTGTCGTTGCAGCGCGACGTTTCAAAACTTTTGAGCGTAACTGACACCTTCGAAGGAAACAGTCCGGTTTCGCTGCGATAATTATGTTTTTGCGTAGGACGAGCATAAGAATAGCGCGGTGCTTAGTAGAACGATCTATGTTCTGTCTGGTTTGCAGAATGCAAAAGGGAAAGCGGCTTAAAATATGAAATGCGCAGTCGCAAATTTGATCGTAAATGGAGGCCGTGAAACAATGATTGAACTAAGAGCATCGGGCACCAAAAGTCGAAGGAAAATGAGAATCAAATAAAACAGTCCCCAGGATCGAGGAAGCCTAAATATAGATCGGTCCACCAGGAAATGGGAAATTAATAGCCGCGCACAGTGCGACAGGAGACGGCGAGTGAAGGACTACACGTCCGAGCCCCAGGCCTGTACCAGAACCGAAATCTGCCGCAATTAGCGCGAGTGGAACTCGGTGAATCGTTGCGTGACCCGGGTCCGAAGCCACTCCTTCGCTGGCTGGCTAACGTCAGACGGCGTCGGCGCCACCGGCGGCTGAAACAGAAACCGATACTTCTGCGCCTTTGGCGGCTACGTGTGGCCGTGCTAAGTGGAGAAGTTGCGACCCGAGGGGCGCGGCAGGAGAAGCTATGTTGTTTCCGAGTGGATGCCCTCTAAACGAGTCAGTTTCCTGTTTCACGCCGGCGTGTTTTGTGCAGATGCACGGGTTCAAAGGAGAACGAAGCAGGTGCGCGGGGGGCGACCGAGTTGTGCAACCTGATCTGATCAGCGCTGATCCGCTGCGGCCGCCGAAGAAACACTGCTTCTGAAGAAACGTCTGACTTCTCGCGCGTGTTTTCACGCTTTTAGACGTCTTTCGCGCCCGAAGGACATGTCGCCGGATCAAAAGCGAAAGGGATTGATTACGTGCAAAACCTGATTGGCCGCCTAATTAATCAGTCTCAGATGGTGCCACTTTGGATGCGACGGCTTTTAGCGAAGATTTAGAGGTAGGACTACCTGAACTGGTGAGACTTAGAGCTCTCAGCCAGACCCGTTAAAACGGTTTCTGGCTTTTTATGCACCTAATGCAGAAAAGGCCGGAGTGGTTTTTTAAAATCAATTTTCTGTTTTGTTTCCTCAAAGACTTTTTTTGCAAACAAAAGGAGTTTCTTCGCTGACGTCACCAGAGAAGACAAAGACAAGTCAAGAGTCAGGGAAATCCGCGGCTCAATGTTTCTTGTTGTTTGTTTACAAAAATCACAGAAACAATCCGGCTGCGGAAGTCGCAGAAACCGGATGTCCCGAAGGTTAGGGCCCTCGATGCCGGCCCTGACTGCTTGCTTCCGCTCTTCAAGCAATCATCTGATTTTCGGCTTGTCGACCAATGATGACACAAGCTAAGGGGAACAGTTTACAGTTTGCCCTTGTGATCTGCTACCAGGAAACACCAGAGATTGTGCAAGAGGACGGAGAGGGGGAGAAGAGGTTGAGTCAATAACAATTCCAGTTTCCGGAATTCTACAAGTTTTGGCACTTGTAAAGAAGAATTTTAGTTCAGAGGGGTTAGTCCAGTACGAATGGAAAGCCGAGACGTCTTCGAAATTATTATAAGCTTCCACGTAATTTGACGAAAAAAGGTGGAGGCGATTCTACAACAGGAAATTTGATTGTGAGTCATTCCGAAATGAAGAATTGATTACGAAAAACTGTTTAGGCACCAAACTGCCGAAAGCCGAAAAATGACTACGAAACGGAGGGAACTTTGAATCCTCGAAGTGTTCTGCCCTCTCTTTCTCTTTTTCTAAAAATAGTTTTGGCAATCAGTTCGTACGTGATCCTTCCATCAAAACTCGATCTGGGATCCCGCGATCCGCCACGCTTCGCTTACCCAACAGGTTGTTTGCAAAACGTTTGTTTTCCGCGCGGGCGCTTCCTCCGATCAGCTGATCGCCGCTCGCACACAGCCTCGGATTAAAAGTTCTCCGAGGGAGCACGTGAACAAT
This sequence comes from Steinernema scapterisci, assembly GCA_000757745.1. Lineage (NCBI taxonomy): Eukaryota > Metazoa > Nematoda > Chromadorea > Rhabditida > Steinernematidae > Steinernema > Steinernema scapterisci. The sequence continues at coordinate 211,650 of KN167041.1, read as the reverse complement.
TTGTTCAATGTTCGAGCCCACTCATGGAATTCCTATTTTCTGGCGAAGAATCGCGGGCCGCTTACTCACAACGGCGAGTCTAGAAAAATTCGGACGATTTTGAAATGACGAATTTTGAGGGGTGAATGAATAATGTGAACAAATGAACGCGGAAAAAGCAAAAATAGAAAATGACAAACAAAAGGATTGATTGGATTAACGGTACAACTGGCTGGGGAAGTCTGGTCAAGGCCAACTAGGTGGCTGACGAAGCAGGTTCTCCCTTTCAGTGATTACAGGTTTTGAACGGTAAATTAGCGAAACGGAATCATGATGTCGTTCAGCGGATTTCAGGAATACTCTCCTCTACTCATTAAGCAAGAAATCTCCTTGATCTACCAAAGAAAGGAAACTTCATCAAGAGCAATTGAAACTGTTTCTCCACGTTTTATATATGTTTCACAGTCTGTTTTTTACGTGCTGAAATGTTGTCGTGCCTTCCGCTGCCCAGTCACTTACATTCCCAAAAAGGAAACTGTTTACGCAAACAATCGGAAGGCGATAAATGTCATTGTTTGGTGTTTAACAAGCTGCTGACTCACTAAACGACAAAAAACTGTTTGGAGCCAAACTGTCAAATTCACAACAGCACCTTTAAAAAATATGATCCAGAGATCGTTAGACCTGAATTCCTATTCGAGTTCCCGGCTTGACGCACAGCCGTCGAAAACGAGTTTAGTGAACCCAAACTTGATTTTCGTGAACGTCAACCTTTCGCTAATCTGCTAAAAGAGAAAGTGAAATTTCGGATTTGGAATGCAAATGGAAAAAGGGTAACAAAAAAATCAAAACTTTAAGAATCATACATCTAGCTCAGCCGAATCAACTGCCTGGACTTTGAACAATTTCAGTAAACATGTGTTTTCCCATTCGAAAGAACAGCGGCAACTTTTCCGCGTAGGAGTGAGTGACACAGCGATAATGCCGTTAAGGGTCATTGCTCAGCGGTCGACAGTTGTCGGTTCTGCCTTGCGGAAAAAGGATTTACAATAAACCGTTTCGTGTCTTAATTGCTTCCAGTTTCCAGTTTTCGTTTCGTTCCGAAGATCAGTCTTGCTGTCTGGAAACACGTGCGTGACGTCGCCCCCTTTTATCGTGTGTGGGCTCTGTGGAGTGCGGGACCTTGGAAAGCCTTGTCGTTAAACGGTAGGGGAGCAGATCCATGAAGTCCGATCGCCTGAACAAGTGAATTCTGTTGTTAGGAAGACAGCATTTTAATGTAGGCTTCCTTATTCAAGTGCACTCAACTCAAGCGACGCGCTTGAACAATCCACGAAAATCATTGGAGGACTAATTTTTGTCTAAAAATAATTTTTAGAGTAAAATAAAGGTTACACGTGGATAAACACTCGAAGACGTCTCTTGCACCACCGGCGCCGACTGTTTGACCAAAGATTGTTTGAACTGTTGGACCAGTTTAGATTTGGATATTTTTAGATTCGCACTGAGTAGCCGCACTATGTCTTACGTAATTATTTGGGTGCTTTTCGAGTGCAAACTTTTGAGCAATTGATTGCTCAAGCAAGCACCAGCGTCCCAACAATTAAATTGTAATATCCTTAAAATTTCTTTTAGTTATTATTATAAAAAATATTTAGTCACTAAATACATTGAATTACGGTGTTTGTCAAAAGTCAGAAGTACTGCTTATGAAATTAGGTAGAATCGTTGAAGAGCATATACAGCTGCTCAAGATGCGCCTTCCTCCGCTTACTTGGTCTGTTTTGTGACCACATAGGCGGACGTCATGTTCGCAACAGTTCGCCATTGATTTGCGTTTCCCGCACCCGGTTATGTGGTCCTGCACGGAAAACGAAAGTCGGCGCTAAGCGTCGCATTCAATTTGGTCACTGCCGCTCGGTGTTAAACGCCGCCGATATCTGCGGTGCGAACGGAAGGTTTCGAAAACTTTGTTCATTACAGGTTTGGATTAGTTCAGTGATCCGAGTCTTTGCTTTCCGTGATTGTGTTCGGACTAACGAATAACCGTCCTCCTGTGTTTCAGGATAATGTCTTCACCCGTTTCGCAGAAACCCACTGAGAACGTCGCTCCCGGAAGTCCCGAACGGGCTGAAGAACAAAAGATGCCTAATACTGTAAGTTTTTGTTGTTTGCAGAAAGAAGTGAGAAGCGTTTATTGTCTGTAATCTAAAAAATGCTGGCGAATTTGATGTCAGTGGTGTAGGTTTTAAATGAAGTTGAGGCAAGTTTTTTGAAAGGTAATTTGTACATTTGTTAACAATTTTCATCTCCTGGACTATGCGTTAAAAGGACTTTATTCAGAAGGCAACGCCTGCCATTGTTCGCACCCGTCAGCAACGCCGCGAATTTATGGTTTCGTCTCCGAGCGACTCCATTATGTCGCCCTGTACCAAGAAACTCGTAGGTCGGACAACCCGTACGCAGCCTTCGCATCCCATCAACATTCTTCGTGCGAAGCAACAGAAAGGAATCCCGAACATGGCCAATCTCACCGACAATGGGATGCAAGAAACTTCCTCCAATCAACTGCAACAGAAGAAGTAGAAGGAGCAGAATAATTTTTTTGCGATTTCATCAGAATTCATTTTTTTTTAATATTTGTAAATAACTTAGCATTTGATGCCATTCACTTAAATAAAACTTTAAAAATGCATGTCGAATTGGCGTCATTCTATAGTCTACACCTGGTTGTGCTGTTCCCGTTGTCTGATCGGGTAAAAATGCAGAACATTCATACAGGCATATATAAAAAGCGGTCCCTTCACACAACGCGTTTCCACCACATTCAAATTATTTTTCTGCGTTTGGATTGAAGGGAAGACATAAATTTTAAGCCGATATCTAAACCACAAACACGATAAATTAGGAGTGGCCATGTCACGAAAATTTATAATACATTTTCGTTTAGACGTGCCTGCACGTTGGACACGGCTGCTTTCGCTCGCCGAAATTCATATTTTAATGAGTAGTGTAGCATATCCGTTGATCATTTTTGAAAACCACCGTCGAGCAAGAGGAGAGCTTTGTTCGCGCTGAATCTTCGTGATAACGACCATCATTCGATGATAATAGCTTGAGAAACTGCAAACACACGCAGTTTTTGGAGTGATAGTTCTCTGATTTCTGAGAAAGTTGGCTTGATTTCTATCAACTTATACTCGAAGCAACTCTTCTTGACCTCTTCCAGTGCCCTGCCTCCGCCTGCTCGTCCGCACTTGCCGCCACCGTTAGTCGCTAACGTGGGTGTCTAACATCCGCAGCAGCGTGGCGCAGTGGAAGCGTGCTGGGCCCATAACCCAGAGGTCGGTGGATCGAAACCACTCGCTGCTAATCGTTTTTAGATCATTGAGCATTATCAGAAAAATATGATGTAAGTTTAAGTCGCATCGTTTGGAAAGCTGCCATGTTATCAGTGAAGGGTGTGTCGGACACAGAATACTTCCACTTCTAACGCTATTTTTCTGTTATAAAGAAATGTTATCACCAGGTTGTATCACATAAAACTATTTAAAGTGAACACTACGGAGACTGCGAAAATAGATAAATTTGAAAGAAGTTGAATCGATATGTAGGAAGAAATGGAACTAGAACAGCCACCTGAGACAGGACAAACAAAAACAGAACAAGTTACAAAGAAGAGCTACACTACGAACAGTCGCTTAGGATCCTTCAGGCTGACGGACCACAGCCGGTGTTGTGTTGAGTTCTCGGAGAGTCTCGCAGCATTTCTCCTGCCACCATCGAAGATGATTCTTACGCTAAAATTAATATCGTTTAATTCATTACCCACAAGACAAGATACATCATTCTGCTTCATAGTTCAAAAATCGACTCACCCAAGCGATTTCCACTCCCTGTTCTCGGCACAAGAACCGAAACGCCTCTTGCTGTCTTCCGGTAGTGAATCCGATCATGTCACGGTTGAAACGCCGAGAAATCTCGAGGTGCTGGATTCGGCGAAAGAAAGCATCCACCTCCCGCTGGATCGCCGTTTGGAGTCGACTGCTGACATCTCGTCTCAGTTGCTCCAAGTTCAGGGTAGTGCTGTAGAGATCCCGGGGATCGGAGGGGATCGCGAAGTTCGGCTGTGTGGGATCGGCGGTGAGCTGAAATCGAAGAGTAAAAAGGAGACAAAAATGATGTTTACCTGTTGGATGAGATAGAGAAAATGGTGCTCGAATTCCGTCAAAGCCTGATGTACACTTCTCTATCAACCTCCGACGAAAAATTCGAGCTTTACCTGTGCGATATGCAGCCGATGAAGTCTGTTTCGGTCTTGTTGGTTCGAAGCATCGGCGAATTGAGGGCGCGTCCTCGAAGAGTGGAATGGATCCTGCGGAAGATCGTCCTACAAAGCAAAAGTAGTACATGAATTCTTTCTCTGCTAAGATTACCTGATCGTTGTCTTGCGGATTCATTGCGCGTTGATGATCTTCTGGACAAAAGACTTTTCTGCTTAATGCATGCGCTGCAACAGATCACGAAACGGAGACCACGGAATCACACGCAAAATACACCTTCTTTTTCCCTTTTTGACAAAGCAGCCAACGACGTTTGTTTTCGTCCCAAAGCAGCCATAGCGCTTGTTTCTAAGTGTTTTTTGCGCTTTCAAGCCAAAAGGAAACAAAACAGGGATTGTCTGAAAGCGTAATCCGAACCGTCTTCCATAATGCCAAAGGTGTTCGTGGTGTTCGAGGGTCCCCGGGAGTGGGGGAGAGGGCGAGCGAGTGGTTGTTGGTTTATTTGTTGGCACAAGCGCATCACAAGCGACTTCGCGCGGGCCACCAACGCCAGCACACATCTTTAATGCAATATCGAGGCGTTAATTATTAACGAATATTGATTGAAACGCTAAGTGGAAGAAGATATCTTTTTGTCTAACTTGGCCGAACGCGTGCTCGCTGAGCCTTCGCTGGGCGCAGCTCTCGCAGGTCCACCCGTGTCTTGTCTCTATTCGCACCAAATGAGGCACCCTTTGTGGTCTTCTTAGGTGGACGCACCGCGCGTATCCATGGCTACGCGAGAGGCGTGCAGGTGCCACCTTAATAAATTCGATTTGCGCGCGATGTGTGCCAAGCACTGATCGCCTTTGTCGCCTCTATCATTAGTCTAATTGGTTCTGCAGACAGCACTTAATCGGATGCAAAAGCGTCGGGATTCCCGAGGATTGTGTCCACTGCCGGATCCCCCTCTACATGATATGCTTCCTCAATTGCATGGACCGCTCCAAGAGCCATATGTGCTACTGTAGGATGCACAAAAATGGGATTATTTACGCGATCAGGTCGGTTGTCATTTTACTTTCAAAGCAACAGTTCTGACTGGACTTGGAAACCGTTTCGTAATCTCACAATGATAGCGATCGCGCCAGAAAGCTAGAATCACGAATCCGAAGATATCAAGCTGAATGCAGTCGAGACGCGAATCAGGGCTTTTTCATATTCCAGTACATGTAAAAGTGAAATGAAAATCCACATAAAAAGCAACTCTTAACTCGTCCCGCCTCTAGGCCAAAATTGAGGGAAAGCACGTATCGGCCGCGCGCACCAGTCTCGATTTACCTTTGTTTCTGTTTCAGGCACGAGCCGTCGCACTTCCCCCTCCATATGTCCATTTCGGCAATAGGTGAGTCGGTTTGCTGTTTGGAATATGGGGAACGAAAGGGGAGCTTGAGCGAGCACGAGAGAGACACCTGGATGGCCGGACGATGAAATGGGACTCGAATGAACAGGGGCGAAACGAGTCTCTCTGATTGGGTTACTATGACGATAAGAGTCGAGGCCGGGAACATCGAGCGCCGGTGAAGACACACACGCGCCAACCAGCGGCGGACCTTGGACGTGGTCACTCGCCGGCACGTTGCTTCCAGGTCTTTACTTGCGTCGCCGCGTCTTTCAAAGTCGCAGAAACGGTCTCCAGAGGGTTTGCGGTACAAACTCGACCAAATGCCACTTCAATTTCGTCTTTAATATTCCGCGCGATCGCAATTAGTCTCTCGCTTGCGCCGGTTTTCGTCAACAAAGCCGTGTTTATATCCTTCGCGTGCCGGAGTAATTAAGAGCTGGTTCCGTCCACCGCTCGGGTTTCTCGGTTTCTCGTGCAAGACTCTTGAGGTGATCGTGTGCAAATGCCTGACCGAGCACAAGATTTTCTTTTAAGGGGCGTCGGCTTCTCGACTATCCCAAACCCTTTTTGTAAAGCTCTGGAATAAGATGACGAATGTGCGTGTGCAACAAAAGACGGAGTTTGCAGAATTGAATGAAACGATCGTTTAAGGTCACTGACTAACATTTGCGAAGACCGTTTTGCAAACTTCTTCTGTCCTTTCACAAGTGCACCGTTTTCGTAGCTTTTTGTGAGTTTTGTTGCTGAAACTACGATTGTGAATACAATTCGGCGTCCTTCAATCTCTCGGGAACAAAGTTAGCAGGTCGTGTACAGACTGGCTGCAAAGACATATGCTCGGTGCCGGCCAACGCAATTCCTATCATTTTAATTATTGTTTGCGTGTCGCGCATTTCTCTATTTTTACACCCAGCGTTTTCTAGAAGTAAATACAGATATTTCTGGCTCTGTGCTCAAGTTCTTTTAACCCCTTATTTAAACATCTCGATACACTTATCAATGGAAGCGCTTCCGTTTTCGGCCGCGCCCCACTGCATTTCACGGACACCGTAGTCTTATGTCGAATTCTGTCTGTCTCTAGGTGGCGTTAAGCCTTGTTTTCACAAACGATATTGATGGGACAATTTGGTGCCGATCTTAATCGCTCGTTTATCGCCTGCAGACTTTAATTTCATTTCTGAGGAAGCTGACGTGGTTCCGACGCGGTATCGTGTTTTTCTTCTTCTTGCTCTCCAGTTTTTTGAAGCTTAAATGAGCCTGATGAGAAAGAACTTGTGTATAGTTAATCAGCGTTCTATAATTCTCTTAAATTTACTTTTATCGCTTGCTTAATTCTTAGCTCGTGCTCAGGATTTTTGGGCATACCACCCAAAATCGTTGTCTGTTCTTGTGCAGCAAGCTAAGAATACAACTGCTGAAAAGCGAGTCGAGATCCTTTGTACTTGTCTCCCATTAATTAAAAGGGTGGTTCAATTAAGCCGACGGAACTTGAGATGAAGAAAAACATTTCCAAGAGTCCTCGAGTCTTCTTTTTTTCAAAGGAAGTTGCGTGACCTCTGTTGAACATCGAGCATTGGATACAGGAAATCAAACCAGTGGTACAAGTGCTTATTTGCTGTCCCAGGCGTCTTTTCCGCTTTTGAATGATATGTGAACGAAAACAACCCCTTTTGTTCTGTCGCCTTTTGGAGGTTCGCAGAGATTACCATTTCGAGAAAAAAGACTACAGTGTCCAATTAGAGCCTACGGAGTCTATCCCCGGTTCAATGTGGTTCACCGGCCACAATCTCGGGCCACAATGCGCACCTGTGTGAAAACTTGCTTTTCACATACCTGTGACCTGTAGTTTCTTTTGAGGATTGGTGCGAAGAACGTGTCTCCAGGTGTTTTTCAAAATGGGCTCGTTGAATCCCCCCGTACTTGAGTCACTCACGCACAAAAAGCTTTTGTTTATCCACGCTCTCACCGCCGTAACTGATTAAAAATTGTTTTTGCAGCTGCTTTTATTGCCCCAAGCCGTCTCATCCGCTCAAGGCGAGACTTGTCGCCAGATTAAAGTGTCCCCGTTCCCCACCGAAACCCCGTCTCTTCCAGCTCCTTGCCCCTCGTGCGCCCTCCAGCTCCTCTCCCACATCCCAAGTGTGCTGATTGGTTTAAGCGCGTAATCATTTGCATTTGTACACGCATCCTAACTACTACTTCAGCAACGATGCCGGCGGCGACAACCACGGCGCCGTCCTCCAACTCGTCCGAAGAGACCTCCCGGTGGAATTGTGAGACCGAACGCACTTCGAGCACGGACACCGAATTCGGCGGCGGTGGCGACGACCTCCGGAATGCGATGAGCGACGGAGATCTCCTTGAGAGCGCCACAATCCCTTACAGCCACTACCCGTTCATGTCTGCTAGGGGGATGGACTTTGTCTTCACCAAGGGTGAACCCAGGCTTCCCCAGTACAGCTACTGTACAATGAAAAAGAGAAGACCTTCTCTGGCTCAAATTTCTCAGGTAAGAAACTGGAGCTGGCCTTCGGTGAACATGGGGAGGTGATACAAAAGAGGAAACAGACTATAACACGTGCCTTTATTGTCGATTTATTAGTCAATTGAAACTCAATTTTTGGATTCGAAGCCAACGTAGCATTCGGTGATTTGGGATTGCATATTCATGTAAATTTTATTGCCTGAACACGTCAGAAAATTGAAATTGAAACGTTCCTGAATTGCTTTAGAGCTGCGAACGTTGCTTTCGCAGCGATGAATCGAAACTCTCACTGCAGACAAATGGTATTTAGCCCTTACCATAACTGTTCTTTTACTCATCCAATATTGTAGTCTAAAACTGCAATTTATTTCTTTCATTTTAATGTTCCATTTCAGGTTTCCGTAGACTCGAACTTCTCTGCCCGCTTGGACTCAGCGGGGCTCAAAATCGAGCGAATCCGACTCAGGTCGATCAACTGCAAGTTGAGTGCGAAGTTGGAAATCCGGAGGCGAGCGGAGAGGCGGCGTTTCAAGGACCGAAAGGTGATCAGTTCGATGCAAAAGACCAATCAACACGAAATCAGTCTCGCGGGTCCGGTCCCGGTGCGACCTGCCGTCACTGCACGTTCAATTTACAGACCCGTTTACTGTTGCTCAGCAGTATGTATTTCTTCCGAATTTCTCTGAATTCCTGGTATTGTTGCTGAGCTCACCGGCCGTCACACTAATTCAGTTTTTTGTCGTTTGCATCACACAATTTGTTGTGCATCGTGCGTTTTGTGTATTATTTGTTGTCCATTTCAGCCGTCGGACTCCTCGGATTCGGAATCTGCGGCCGTTCGTCCTAAAACTAGCGCCCCAAGCACTCGACGAAGCACCAAACGCGAATCGCCCCTGAGCAGTGAATCTCGACTCTCCTCGTCGCTGCCCACCGACGCCGAAGACGACCACGAAGCCTCCGACGACGACGAAGAGGAAGATGTTAATGTAAGCATGACGCCGAACACTCACTCGACTGAACATCGCGATGCATATTTTAGAGTTCGGTGAATAATTTATCCAACGATCTCCGGTTGTTTTCCGTTCACAATGGGTAAGTCGGTGTGGAGTTCCAGGAAATTAATCATTGATAGAGGCATGCAAACGGATTGTGAGGGCCGCGTGAGGTAGAAAAGCAAATAGTCGCTGATTGAGATCGCCCGAATGGACAAAAATCTCGGGTGTTTTGGAAGTTCATTTGGCCAATAACATGCATTTTTCGGTCATCAAACATTCTTCGAGTTGATTTCTTTTGGCCGATTTACAACCCCTTCTGACGAACTAACTAGCGACAGATAATCTGTTGCCGCGTCTTTTAGCGTTTTTCGGCATTTCGAAAATTCTGTTTTTCGCAAGCATTTCGATGAGCGGATTATTTTAATATTTAGCTTGCTTGTATGCGTTTATTTAAAGTTTATTTTTAGCGAACCCGAAGCCGCTCCTCGTACGGAATCGCCACCACGCGTGCCCTATCTCTTCCTGGCTCAGAACAGTGAAGACTCTTCTTCGCGGCACAGCGAACCCACGAAGCGGGAGGACTTCGAGAAGATCAGCTACGAGAGCGAGATGCAGAGCGTTCTGTGGAACGACGAAGAGAATCAGAAGTCCGCGATTTCGAAAAGCCCGAAGGAGGTAAGCACGCGTTCCACCCCGTCCCATGTCGTCTTCGAAAGAGACGAGAATGGAGACTTCCGACCTGCGTCTTCCTACTTCCGGATTCACCGAGCCAGTCTGCCTTCATTCGGAAGCAGCGATTCCGGTTTCAACTGGGAGAAACAAAGACAGTGGCAAGAGGAGCAGACAAGAATACGAAATACGATATTTGAGGAAAACAACATCGACTTGGTCACCGACGGTTTCCTGGTGCCTGTAGCCAATGGGCACGGAGACGAAGAGAATGGAAGCCATGAAGACGAGGACGAGAGTCAGATCGAGAACAATCGCAGCGAGGGGAGCGAGATTCTCATGGAAATCAGCACTGCGCCTGAGCTAGATCACGTACCACAGATACAGGAACCGCCAGCGTCGTCGCCGCAAGAAATGAAGGAGCAGCCAAGCAATGACATCCATCCGCCGCTGGTCCCTGGAAGGCCAAAGGTAATTTCAGTTTAATGATATTGGAAAGCTTTATATTCAAATCCTTTGTTTCTAAAACGGTTTCTAAAATTAACCCATCTGATCAAGATTTCATCCCCATTTCAAAAGCTTTCTTCGAACTTTCGTTCCACATCTACGGAATTCCAATTGCATTCCCGTCCCAAATGCTTCTTTGTGACCGAAACGACCTTTTAACTTAAATGCCGCCCTCATCCGACGCCAAACCAAATTAGCATCGTTTATCCCTGGAAGACAAAAAAAACGTTCCTCTTTTTGAGTGGCATATGCTCCGTTTGTCCTTCTTTATCTGAAAAGAGCTTGAAGGCAAACACCCGCTCGCTCGATCGTGATATCGGCTATTTGAAGAGGGCACGGAAAACAAGAAAACTCGGTTTCTCAACTGAATCGTAAGTGCGATAAGAATTATTTAAGGGTTTTTCGTACTCCAAGAATTCATTTTCAAAATAGAAGAAAGAACAAAAATAGCTTATTTTCAGTTATTTGATTTGCTTGCTTCTTTGCCGTGCAGTTGATACAAAAGACAAAACGCCATCAGCCTGGGTTTTCAGATGCGTATTCCTTCCATATATCTCTGGCCTAGCGGCTTTGCCACAACACGCAGTAAATTTGACCACGCGCCGATTTTCGTCCTTTAATCCATAAAATCTGGCGCCCCTCGCTTTATAGGAGCACTTTCGCCTTGCGCGCGCAATATTGTTTGTTGAATAGCAAGAGTTTGTCCAGCGGACTCCAAATCTCCGAGCTCGTGGTATCCGAATTGCTTATAATCACGCGATGCTGACTTGTTTCCAAGTATCAAGTGACTCCGATACTTGCGGAAGAAACTTTGGAGTCTCTAGGAGCAAGCCGAGAAGGAAGAACACGCGGAAGACACCGGAAATTAGATTTTGTCGTTCTCCGCTTGACGCCGCTAATGTAATCCTTGAACGTTACACTTTTTAAACCCGGGCAACGTTTGCAAAAGAGTGAATTTAATCAAAATTTTAATTTTGAAACGTTGCAACAGCTTCCTTGTGAGGAACGAAGCCTGAACTATGACAGCTAATCCGGTTTCGAGTTGGTTTCGTTAGCGAAAAAGTCTGACGAAGAAGTTTCTCTCGGAGAGATCGAAACAGGATTTGTACACAGAGGAATTGAGAATTTAAAACCTTTATGTTGACATAGACTTTTGTTGAGCTCTCGGGATGCAATCCCCTGAGTTCTCTCTCTGAAGCATTGAAGGCAACCAGATATTATCCAAAAGCTAGAATTAAAAGCCGAATTTTCGTTTCTATTATTGTTTCTTTCGAAATCGGTTTAAGTCGATAATCTCTGGCATATGCAGCGATCGTTAGCGGACATACAATCTTTTCTAGGCATTTTCTTTTCCATTTCCTTCTTGCCCTTTTTCCATTCACAGATTGAATCTGCTTAAACAGCAGGTGCGAATCTACAAACCTCGCTTCCAACACCTTCACACCTGTTCCCAACATGTACATAAATATTTGACGACGCTCGTACCACAAAAGGCTCATACCCGAAGACCACAAAGTTCCTCTGCCGAATCGTTTTGTTACAATTCATTAAAAACGAGACCGGGCAAAGCGGAATTTCATGTGCAAAGGCAACCACCGGACAGAGGGGTTTTTTTAAGAGTTCAAACACGCCATTTTGAGCGCCCGAAATTTCACTAAAATATTAGATTAGCAGCTACGATTTCACGCTTCATTGTTTAGGATGACGTATTGAGTGCCACTTCTGCGGCGCCCGGACCAGGTTTCGTCCAAATACAGACGCACTGGTTCTACGAGATGAGCATGTGCAGGCTACTGAAGCTGCTGTTCCAAGAGAAGGAGCGCCTGGAGGCGACGATCACATCGACTAACACCCACATGCCCCTCAAATTTGTCTCAACGAACACACAACTCGCACAAGAGGTGAGTGAGTAAGCGGAAGCGGCGAGGAGTCGCACGAGTTGAGTCACGGAAAACAGCGTTTCCCTTTCCCGATCCATCTCCTGAATCATACATTCGTTCATTTCGGCGCTCTTTCAGAGGTACTGCCAACACTTACGGGAGAACTTGCGGAAAGTGCAAAATCGAATCGACGCAATTCTAAACCAGTTGGCGACGCCGAGAAACAAAACAGAAGTCGCCTGAAACGTCGTCGAAAGAGGCGAGCGAGAGGCGCGTCGGGAGGCAACAATTATCCTTGTAGCCAGAAATCTGTTTATTATTAAATTTGCATCTTTTCCTCTTCCTAGTGTTACTCGTATTGGCCGAAAAACAAAACACATCGTTTCCTGAGGTGCAGACTCGAGCAGCCGCTGTTAGCACGACCGCAGCCACCACGTCACCGTCGGCGTTCATTAATTACTCGTCGTCTTCTTCCATGATCTTCGCCTGTTCCATACGGGTTACCCGTTCGCAAATTATTCCGCACAGAACCAGAGAGCATAACTGAAACGAGCATTCGCGATGTGAAAATAAAGCAGGAAATTGAATGTCGCGAACCTCGAGGCAAAGGAGCACAATTTGAGCGATGAAAAGTAGGCTTTCGGAATCGAGCAATTTGTACCAGGCCCTACAGCCTTCCGTCAACAACGCGTCGTGCATGCTGGCGCATTCTGTAACGTTGATTCCCCACTCGGAGATGAATTTGTCGTGAAGCTGAAAAAGAGAAGGTCTTGTTCGGTTCGGGCGCGTTTCGTATGCTTACGTGAGTTTTGCTGGCGACGCTGAAGATGGCAGCGAGCACTTGAATGGAAATTAAAACAAGAAGACCCGTTAAGTACTGGAAATAGGGCAAAATTAAAAAGAGAGAGCGAGCGAACGAGCGCTCACCGTCAGAAGGCAAAACGAGCTGCGGACGCAGATGGAGGCAATGCCGAACACCGACAAGAAGAGGATGAACAGACTGAATGCACATAGGCATAGGACCGCGGAAATGAACTAAATACAAGAGGAACCTGAATATCGAGCAGAGAGAGAGAATGGCCAAACCTGGTGGTGCTTGTTGACCGGGTCGACCGTAACCGTGGATTGCGGAGGCCAGAAAGTGGTCGAGATGGTCACCGCGAAGAGGAGCAACGCGACAGTCTGGAACACACGAGATTAAGAGTGCCGAATCAGCTGCACCCGGGCGGCTCGGTGCGTCGGTGGCTGATCACTCCCGACGGACCCACCGCGGAACTCTGGGTGCAGCGGCGGAACCTACAGCTAGCAGGAGGTTGACCGTGAGTGCACCGTAGCGGATGCAGCGAAAGACAACGGGCGAGAAAAACATGGGAAAGGAAGAAGAACTGATTGAACTACAACCCGGTCGACAATTCTTATCACTATCATCACTGCTTTACACTCTGAAACGGAAAACAGGTATTCTCGGCGGCGGCGTCACAGACCGGCAGGAGAGGAGCGGCGCGCGCGCTTCTCTCGCTCGCCCAGGGAGGGAGGTTCGAGGCGGGTGGCGGGCGACGATCGCTGCGCTCCCGCAACGGCTGTTAAATCGAAAAGGGCTGACTGAAGACTGGTCGGTCGGTTGGTTAGCTGACTGACTGCCTCGTGGCGCGTTCGGGGCGTTTGATGCGGGATGCTGCTGGTGGAGCGCGCCCAGAAGAGTGCGGGTGGGTTGAGAAGACGATGCGCGGTCGGTCGCTGGTCGTCCGTCGGGAACGAAGCAAACAAAATAATCCGAAAGTAAACGAAAACCGAACGCTAGAAGAAGAAACCGAGAAGCCTGTGGCTGCCGACCGGCCAGAAGTTTCTTTCCTAACTCTTAATTTTCGATTTTCGCTACGCAAAATGGGATTGTGGGAGCCCAGATTTGGAGTAGGTCGGCTAAAGGGCTATTTTTCGACGGGCGGAAAGTCCATCTACGAAGACAATTTCCACGCACTCCACTGGCGCAATACCTCGAATCCGCGTTCCTTGTTGTTGCCAAGTTACCGGGAATTGTTTCTGTCTGGATCTGCCACCATCACTTCTTTCCAGTGGCCACTTTAAAGGTTTCGGTGTGGCTCTCGCCGTCCGCGTTAAAGTTGTCGCGCCGGCCGCCGCCTGAAACAATCAACAAACAATGGGCAGATCCACTTTAGCCAAAGAACCATTGCAGTAATTGGACAGCGGCACGCAACAATTTCTCTTTTTTTGCCCGACCGCATTCCTGATCACTTTAATGGCGGCACCGATCAGCGATCAAGGCTGCTACGCAGCAAACCGTGCAACAAAAATAGCACGTGAATATCTCTTTCGGCAGCGACGTTTGAAAGAGAACGACAACGCGAAAGGGAAAAGAAGAGACGAAAACGCTGGTATTATTAATAATTGAAATCGAGGCGGGAGTATTTCAACTACTTAAGCATTTGTTAATCTTGCCCAGTGGGACCGCAGCAGAGGAGAACATACCGAAAACAGGACTAGAAAAAGCGAATGTCAACAAGGGATGTGCCACACGTGCTCAGAGGCCATGAGGGGATCAACTGACCAATGAGTGATTGTCCGACAAAGGGACAAAGTTTCCTTTGTTCCCAGGAAACGCCTCCAGATGGCCGAGGTGCAAAGAGCAGCAATAAAGGAACAATAAGTGGCCGCAGGGGCAATAGCACAGCGAATAAAAACGAAGTATTATGCGGGCCAAAAAGGGGAGGGGTGCGAGGGTGGGCCGGAGGAAAGAAGAGGCGAGGAACGGATAGTGAGGAACAAGCATGTGTGATGCATAATCGATGCTCGTTGAGGATGAGAGTTACGAGGAAAACTTTTCTGCCGTTGCCTTCTATTTGGCGATAAAAAGTCTGCTTATACGCGCATATGGGACAACATTGGTTTAAAGGAGTCGCGCGGGTGGCAGGAGATAAGAAGAGAACAACTGCCCCGCACCGGTGGCCGGAAACAGACCACCGGAACAAACGCCACTCCTCCTGATAATACTCCTCCCGCCATGCTCTATTCGGTATTTCGCATAATTAAGCCTTCCCGTCTGTTCTCTGCAGCTCATCTCCGCCGTCTCCGTTTCAGCGCCTTCGTGACACTCGCCGAGACCAACCTAATTATAATAATTTCCGAAAGGCCGGTTCATATGTCACGGCACTCCAATGACGATAACTGCTTAAATGGGACTCTAGCATCCTTGAAACAGCCAATTATGCTCGAAATCTCCCAGTTCTCAGCTTTCCTACTCAGTTTTCCGAACCCAGTAAAGATATCCCTCGCGATAAAACCAGCGTCAAGAAGATGAAGAGAGCCTTTGAGTGGCGGTTTTGAGTTGCTGATCGAGAAGAGAAATGTTTGAATTTAGACGAGAGACAAAGAACCGTCGCCGGAGAGGAGGAAATAGATTTTATTACTTTTATGTTATTAGGCTTTAGTGCTGGGTCCGCTGATGTCTCACAAGGAATCCTTGCTCGGACTGAACTCCGTTGTCATTGAAGCGAGCGAGTGCGATCGGCGCCACTTCTTCCTCAATTCCCTCCCGGAAGTGGAACTGTTTCGGCGCGAAGGGACTCTGCGGGAATGCGTGGTGGATGACTACGGTAACGTTGTGATAGTCTGGGCACTGCTGCGCGGTGACATCGAGACAGCAGTGGTAGTCGACCTGGTTGTGCCAACAGCAGACGGTATTCGCGTTCGGCTACAATAAAACAACACTAAATTCAATTCACCTACTCCAAGTTACCTTATCAGTGAGAGCGTTCACACACAGACTGTTCTGGTGAGGGAGGCACTTTCGGGGCTGGCCATCGGGCCGCAACATCACTCGTGAGCCCTGTGGGCACACGGGAGGCACACGGCGCTCGATAAGTCCGGCGAATACGGTTGTGGCCAGAACAGCCCCCAAGAAGCAAACGAAATAAGTGGTCGCGGAGCACATGTTGATGGACAACGGTCTTCCTTGAGCAGCGATCAGTGACTTCTTCGATTCACCAACTTCGTGGCTGAATGAAGGCGAGTGAACGAAGGTGAAAAAATATATAGGTCGTCCACGTCGTCGTCGAAATTTGGAACGACGAAACGAAAGTAAACACACAATAGAAGATTTCTCCCCTTCTTGCACATCCTACCGACATTCTTCATTGTGCAATTGTCTGTCGGTACATGCAATGCGGGTCAGACGAGATCAAGAGTTGTTTCGGGAAGGGGAGAGAGTGATGGAGCCGGTGCTCGCCGCGGACGCCGCAATTGCAACAGCCCGTTTGAGAGCAGGGAAGAACGTGGTCACGTGGACGAAATCCGCCAAACTGGCGAGCTTCGCGAACATTGCCCCACAGGAACTGAAGCGTCCACTCTGGACTTCTGTGGTCAGCTCGTGAAAAACGGCAAGCGTGGCTTCACCGAGCTAAATAAAAAACTGTGTTAGTTTCCCGCGAAAAAGTGTCACTCCACAAGAACACATCTATCAATTTTCCGATTCCATAAAAAACGACCAGACGAACAAAGAATGTCCCTCACTTTCATCAACCATTCAAATGAATTTTAGATGAGAAACCGTTAAAAAGCGCCTGTGCTCATGCATCTCGATGGTGTAAAGGTTTCTATCGAACGCGGCATTTATCAATCGTTAGAAGGAAACCAGTGGATCGAACTACTGTGAATTCAAGCAACCTACCATTTGGTGTTCAAGAAGTGGAATGAGCACGTTTTCGATCGTTGTAGTTATACTGTAGCATCTCCACTGGTTGAAAATCTAAACGGGTTGACTTTTATCTAAACTCCACCGGAACAACCCACTGATGCAGGAAGGCCGTTATTCAGAACGTCCATGAAATTCAGCCAAACTTTGACGCAGTACTGGTCACGCTGGGAAAGACTTGACCTGGCCTCCAGCTGGCTATCGTCATCTTCATATTCATCTGCTTCTTCAGTGGCTTCGGATTCTTCGTCGGACTGTAAAATGCTAAAGAAAAGTTGGATGAGAACACAAAACATACGTGTTCCTTGTCGAAATAATATTCCAAATACTCGACTAGGTTATGTTCGCCTAGACTCTCTAAAATGGCTACATCGCCAGATATGACGGCAGGAACCACAGCGTATTCAACTGAAAAACAACAAGTAAATACACGTTAAAGCAAAAAAAAAAACTTCACTAGGTAATCTTTGCGCCAAATAAGAGCATGCCAGCTTCATCTGGTGCGCAGGAATTTGATCTAAAATGAGGAGCTGCAACTCAATCCAGTATTCCAGCGGCCATAGGTGGATTACATCTATCCAACGTCGTCGAGCAATAGAGAGACAAATCTTTTCGAGGGTCGATCCCCCTGCAAAGTGAACACAAAATAAGCAAAACAGCAACGATTGGCACAGTATTCAGAAAACTATACATAATCAAAAAGTCAAAACATCAAGGTGACCACAAACAGCCACAAATTCACGAAAATCGTGCTTAAACAATAAAGGTGAACACGCAACATTTCAAATTTCATGGCGTTTCACGAAGCGCGAATCTCGTAAGCCAGTGCTGCAGCAATTGCCTGTGTTTGATCTGTTTTCGAAGGAAAAGAACTTGAAAACACATCAAAATCTGGCTTCGATAATCTGGTCCAGCAACAACTCCAGCAAATCAGCCTAAATGTACACACCAACCTTGCAAAATATGGTCGATTTTGCAGCGATTCAAATGGGCAGGTCGATTAATCCACGCCAAAGCTGCTGCGCAACGGTAATCTCTCTCGTCCATAGCTTGCTTGATAGCGGCCGGCAACGACGAACGTGACATGGTCCGTAGATATCCCATTTCTGCAGAGCATTTCGGCTCCCCGCCGCCGAATACGTGTTCCCCTGAAAAGAGGAAAATAAGGTGAATGATCGCAGCAGCAAAGCATACCATTGATGAGAGCATCTCTGAAATCACTTCTTGACTCCGTTTCGACCTTGATACGTGCGAGATGCCGAGCCAACGCGTCGATAGGATCCATTTTCTTCTTCCAGTAACCAGCAGTCAGGCAGCTGTATTCTGCCACGACGGCGGCGCCTAGTAAGTCGAGCTCTCGGATGTGTTTGTCCGTGCGTCCGGCGAATCCAAGGCGCTGGACGCTTTCGATTTCCAATAAACGCGAAGAAACGTCGCGAACTGAAACCGTCGTGGTGATTCGTGCTTCGTGTAAATCTCGAATTTTAATAGAAAAATTTTATGCAAATGGTAGGAGTCCGTTCCACAAACGACAAAGTCCTCTAAAGAAGACCTCAATTTGAGACTTTTATGTATTGCATGAGCAATATTGCAACAATCCTGTAAATAACCTCTTCTAATAAGCACCACAGACTTAAAATGAAGGAATACTGTCACTCATGTCACATTGTACGAGGTCAACGCGCCTACAAGGTATTACTATTAAATAAGATTTATCAGACAGCCCAAAGTCGTTCGGAAACTCAAACCCTAAATGAGGAAGACCCTACTGTTCAGGGATATTGCGATCATTTCAACACATTGAAGCCCAGTGTGATTCCGCATTACCACGGAAAACAAATGTAAACATTATCTTTATCTTATAAATTCCAAACAAACGGACAACAAAAAAACTATTTACAATATTAATTCACCGGCTTTTTGTGGACAGACTAGATGCGACAAAAGAATAAGGCAACGAGAAGGGAGCAGATCAAAGCGAGCTCTGACGGCCGTGCAGAGCAGCTCGCGTCAGGTGTGTTGAGACCAAGGCGGATGGTGGAAGGACTACTCAGGGGACCCATGCCTCCATCGTTGAATCCGGCCACCTGCACTTTATAAAAATGCATGATTTTGAGACCGTCGATTCGGGCGGACGGGTACATCGGGTCTTGCAGGGCGGATTCCAGGATTGACAGTTCGATGGGATGCTCTGCTGTTTCCGAAACAAAGATGAAGATCTAAATGCAGGCACATTACTGGGATTCGGCGTAGGCCCTACCACAAACCTTATAACCCTTATTTAAATAGGTGACATTCGAATGCTCATCGTGCAAAGGAACAGAAGTCCAATCTAGCACCGTCGTGAATTGATCGCTCTAAATGACGATTGGTTATATTGCAACACGACAAAGTCTCCTACCGTAGTCTGAACACGAAGATTATTTATTACAGGAGGATACATGGGAGCTGCGGCCATTGTCTTCCCCATCGCTGATCTACTCGTGGGACCAGTTCGCCCGTACTGATCAAAAGCTGTTACAGTACACGAATACTCGGTTTCCGGTTGCAAACCGCCAACTGTCCATTGAATGTACGACGCCGGTACCGATTGGTTGACTTCGACATAGCCGTTACGCACTTCATCAACCCGCTTACAGCTTATTTGCGCCCCGATGACGTTTTCACAGTCACGTAACGCGCTCCACTGCCAAAAGACCTTCAGGTGCGTCGAGTTGATTGGCGCCGCTACCAAATTATCCGCGTAACGAACTGGCCCTGAAGAGGAATCAGATGACATCTGATGTTTAATACAACTTATCATACCATTCGAGCTCAAATAAGCCACCGTGTCCGTAGAAACGGGACCACTTCCAATGTCGTTGAGGGGCTGAATGGCCAAAATGACCATCGAGCACTCGACATCGGTAACATTTGAGATTTCGATTATATGGTGCTCATAGGGAACGATAGTCCAGTTCGACAGTATTTCGCTCGGTGCATCAGACCATGAAATGTTGTAGCGCAGATTAGGACCAGAAGAAAATTTCTAAACACAGATTTTCAACGACGATCAAGTATTCATGGCCTACCATATCCAACGGATCCCACTCGACCAACAAGTTCTTATCATCGATCGTCCTCCACTTGATGTTCTTAACTGCTTGAGCAGGTACAGCTGGAAGAGTTTCAATCCAGTCTGTATGCTTAGAAGGCGTGCTGAAAATGCCATCCGTGCTTCTTGATCTTATCCTAAACTGATAGCTCTGTCCGGGCTCTAGGTCGTTCAGCAGATATGATCCGATAATCCTATCGCTGGTGAGAAAAATGCCGTCTTTGAACTTCTGCCAATACTTGTTTGTGCTGGTTCGAAATTCGATTCGGTATGCGTCGATCGGAAGAATCTAATGAGAGAAGAGTTATAGAAAACGTTATCAATATTTGTCATTCACCTGGCCTTGTCCTCTTCTTTTTTGATTGCTAGGTTGACGCCAAGAAAGTTTCACTGAATTCGACGTTATGTCAAAAACTTTAACGTGTGTAGGAAAGGAAGGGGTTGGTCGAACTTCCAGATCTGTTGATCCGCTACCGTATATCGACTTGCACGAGTATCGGCCAACATTTTCTTCACCCAGAGACGAAGACAAAAGCTGAAAATTTTAAATATTTAAGTTTATTATACTAGCTATTCGGTTTCTTTTATTACCCCTGTTTTAGTAAATTTCTCCCAAATCCATTGCTGCAAAGTGCTACAAAGCCAGCGCCGACCCTCAAAATTCTGTCCCTTGGAATTGTTTTCACACAGAGTGATTTCGCAGAAAACAAACAAACAGTTCGAGTGACACAATTTTCAACTGCGGGATTCCCAAGTCCAATCAACAAACGTTCTTCGCAGGTCTAATCGAATTATTACTTAATTGCTCCGCTTACCTTGATTTCGCTCCTTTGGCGAATTTTGTTCGATCGTCGAACCTTTTCCCAGCGCGTCCGCTCGTCGAATTTGTTGTGTGGAAGATTCCGAATAGAGCGGTCGTTGAAGTACCAGTCGAAGAGGACTTCAGGACAGTCGTCCGTGTCGGCACACGTCAATTCCACCTCGCAAGTCAAGTTCACCTTTTCCACTGCATCCGTGATTTGTTGTCGAGTCGGGCTGACCTTTACGGAGGGTCTTGCTGAAATGAAACGTTTTGGATACACTTTGCAAAGAAGACAGAATATCTTACGAAGGACAGAAACAAATACTGTAGCTTTCGCCTCTCCCACGCCGTTGTTCACCCAGCATTCGTAGGCACCTTCGTCGGCTTCGCTAACGGCGTCGACGGCCATCGAGTTCACAGCGTCGGAGAGTTGCCGCACTCTTCCTTCAAGACTCAAGAACTCTCCTGTGCGAACATTCTTCCATCTCACACGACCTTCCGGGACAGAATGGTAGATACATGGCAGGCGCTAAAGAAACACATCACAAACGGTACTGCGAAGAGTTTCTTACCAGTTCGGTTCCAACGACCACGTGCGCTGTTTTGGGAAAAACGATTCCGTGGAATATCGGGGAAACGTTCTTCACTTTTATTAGGGCTGAAGAGGTTGCTGCTCCGACGTTGTTCGAGACAATGCACTGGTAAATAGCGCTGTCCGAAGGTTGGGTGTTTTTGATGGTCAACCTGAAATGCACTTTGGTTAGATTATCAATCGAGCAGCAGCAGAAATAAACTTCAACAATGTAGTAATTAAAAAATTCAGCTGCTTTTCATTCAACTCAAGCCTACGTGCTTCATAACAGACTCCACATGATTTGTTAAATTGCCGCAGCGGTCCAGTACACTAATCACTCTGTTTATTGTGATTGATTGGAACGAAGAGGTGTAGCAAAATGTTCTCAGTGACATGTTCTCCAATACCCGCCGACAACACCGTTGTAACAAATGATTTGATTAATGAGCAAATTGCACCTCTTCAAATATTGACGAAATATTTCACAGACGAGGTCACGTGCGTACATATATCATCGAAAATGTTTGAAAAAGCGTGTGTCAGAAAAGAAGAAACCAAAAAACTTATCGGCAGCATTGGATGACCTTTCTGTCGCAAGGTCATCAAAACGCTTCCAGAAAAAAGATCGCAGTTTACGACCTTTTTGAATGCACATCAGCAGGGCATTGCGAAAGAAAACGTACCTGTTCCCTTTTATCAGATACCGCTTCCTCTCAGTAGACGGCATCAACAGCGGTACAATTGGCATCCCGTTCCGGAACCATTCTATTTCCACAGGGTTCGTCTTCACACTGAGATAGTTGCACTCGAGCTGAACGGTCTCATTGGTCCCAATGATCTGATCACTAAGCGCGTCGATCAGTGCTGGTGGTGCTAGAAAGAAGAAACAATGAGAAAAGATGTAAATAAATTTACCGTGGATATTCAACTGGACTTCCGCCGAATCCAAGCCCACATCGTTGACCGCGGTGCACTTGTACCGACCGCCGTCTTCCAGCTGCGCGTTGTCGATTCGGAGAACTCGTCCGTGGTTGGTGATGCTTGCGTTCAAGGGAAGAGAGCCTCCGTCGATGCGGCTCCATTTGTAGGTTGGAGCTGGGCTGAAGCATGGGAAATTATGAAATGTTCTTTTTTAACGTGCATTTTAACGTGTTGCCCAGATCCAGCAGAAGCTGGATCTGGGAAATGAAACCGACAAAATAGGCTGACGCACCCTCTTCTGCTTCCCTTCAAGCCAATCCACTCCATAATCACTATGTAAAAACTTACTATCCATAGGCAAAACACTCGAGGTAAACAGTGTGTCCCTTGGTTGGGATTTCCGGCAAGATTTGAGGCTGGAATTCATCAATCTGTGGCGCGAAAGCTTGTCCATGCGTGCTTGAAGGGAGAACTAGCCGAAAAAAGGGTCCATATTGGCCGCTCTGCGTTTGTGATACCGACAGGCTGCAGGCATATCTGGAAAGTAAACAATGAAACACAAAGTCAAAACTGCGGACTCACCTCATGTCGTCGGATTTTTTCGTATAGGAAAAGTAGAGACTGCCGTCCATGGAGATGAAGACGCGTTTTGATTGGGAGATGAATCTCTCCGACGATCCTCCGACGAGCCATGAGTAGGAATAGGACTCTGAAATGAAGGAATCAGAGATATAGCCCCAAAGAGCTGAAAGTGGTGCAGATTCAGTGCAGATAATCGAGAGTGCATTTCAAGGTGCCAATTGTCTTTCGACGTGAAATCGGTGCGATTGACCGACTGAGTCGGTACTTCAGTGGCCGGAACGAAGTCCGAGACCGTGCACTGTGCAGTGACCGTGGTGGTGGTGCATTGTGCGTGCAGTGCTAAGCATGCCAAACCCGTTCCCAACCCCCGAAACACATGCGGTATAGGAAAGGTAGTAAGCAAATCATACATTGAGCTTAAAGTGGGTGAAATGGTGGAATTGTGACACTCAGCAGCAACGGTTAGCAGGTTGGTGGTGTGTTCTATTATCAGAGATAAGGGCACAGAAGGTGGCCGTGACCGAGCGAGTCGGCGGAGCGTGTGAGGAAACGACAGCGGAAAGAAGGAAAAGACGGCTAATCCGAGAGGGGCACCGCTAAGGACCTCTCGAAGGTAGCATGCAAGAGAAAACTAAAAATCCCAAATCCAGAAAGAAGTGGAGGGAAACAAAGTGCAACTAGAAGTGTTTCCGGAAGCGACGGAACCCCTCAGGGTGAAGGGGAAGCAGCCGGAGAGCAGCGGAGGCCTAGAATCGGCATGGGTTACTGGGAGAATGAGAGGCGCGCGCGGAGCGACAGGTAACCGTATTCTGACCTGGTTGACCGCCACAAAAAACAAATCGAGAACGCGGTTACTTGCACCAGAACCCGATGTTCGGCTCGGGCGACACGCCGAAGGGCGCAAATAAGATTTATTCTCGACAAACATAGGGTTAGACTCGGCGGTGGTTACTCAACTCAATCGCGAAAGAGGCCCGAGCTGTAATAAAATGCAAGATGAAATAAATCTGTGGCGTGCTGAGGACGCAGCGTGCGGCTGAGGGGCTGCCTCGAGGGCGACGGCCCCATTGGCCGCTTTGGCCCAGGCCGAGAACGGCGGAAGAAGCGCCCCAAACTGACTCCAGACACGAACAAGAAGACCTAATTGGTCGCTTGAAGGCACGGAGACCGTTCGAAGAAGCCTTGAGACGGTGGGAAACAGCTCGAATGTTGCTCTTTTCGGGTAGCGTCCGCGGCGGCCGCCACGGGAGGACGCCAAGTCGCGAAGGAGGCGTTCGACCATCAAACAAATGGAGCAAAACGGCGGTTCTTTGATACTAATTTGCAAATGGCCTGGGGCCATCCCCGCTCCGCAAATATGCTTATAATCACATTTGGGGCGCGGCTCGCGTTCACCGACGCGTCCCCACTTGTCGCTCTGGCCCGCGGCCGTTCGTCCCGAATAAACGGGCGACAGTGATACATTCGGAAGGGAGTTTAGAAACGATTTCCTTTGACAGGAAGATCACTTTTGAAGCACAACAGACTATATTTGGAAGTTCGGCTAACAGAACTGTCTCCTAACCAATAACGAAATCTCTTCTTATCAGAAAAATCATAAATTTATTCAGATCGAAAACCAAACAGGTGATGTTGCTGGACAACAACATATTAGCGCTAGAATTTGTCATATGCAGCACCGCAGGTTCAAGAACTAAAAACATAAGAAATTCAACCTTAGAAACAGAAACATTTGTCTCTAACCGTCTTTGAGATTTAGCAGTAAGTAAGCAAGCAGTGCATAAGGAAGTAAGCAGAACCAGATATCTTAACGAGTACTCGCAATCAACTTGATCCAAGTAACGTAATGTTTACAAAGGGCGCGATCCCACTGTCAGAATTCGTAATGCACCCAAGAAAAGCTAATATGTGAACTGAAGAAGACGAGGAGAGCTACCAGTAGCCTCTCGTTCGGAGGATGTTTGTCGAGACGTCGCAACTAAGCTGATTACTCTAATTGGGTTTCGCCCAGTACGCCACTCGCTGCTGACAGTTTCGATTGACTGATGGTGCGGACGGAATCATAAGAAGACGCTCTTAATCGTGCAAAAATACAATACGTTCAAGCACAAAACAAACATATCTTTTACATCCTTACTGTGTTCATGGATGAACCGGACCAATCTGTCTAAATCTGTTCTTCAAGCGCTTAGTCAAGCGAAAAGCAAAAACGCAGAAACCAATTTGTTTTATAAATACATCTTTTTCAACGTTTTTATTAGCTGAAATTGACGAGTACCAGAGTTCAGCTTGTAATTTGAGTGTTTTCTTTTGTTGCAACAGGATTGATTAGCTTAATTTGCGATTAACATTCGCGATGAGGAATAACTCGTTTTAGAACCGAGCAGAAAAAACTCGCTTTTAGGTACAGCAGCGAAACGAGCAATTCATTGCATTACTGATGGCTGAGATGCACAGTAAACTACATTGCTGCCCTGCAGACCTTTCGCGGCTATTTCCAAAAAAAGACTAGAGTCCCAAAAATGTTCGATGAATTGTTCCAAGTGAGCCAGTGTTGCTTTGGCTGATTTCCACCTGTGACTCACACACCTCAGTTTGTCCAAAACCTGGCAAAGAAGATCGTACGCAGCGTCGTGTAGAGAACGTTGAGACGCAGTGATCATTTGAGCTTGGACTTTCTGGAAAATAGCTTTCGACGGCTTGAATCGGACTAGTTCTCCAAGAATCGTTAATACGCCGCTGAAGAGGTCGTTGGAGGGTGATTCTATTCTGAGCTGGAAACCGCCAGAACTGAAATTCAGTTCGTTCCTGTCAAAGAGTCTTGGCGACCCTTCCATAAAGCATTTGAGATAAAATGAAATACTCCCCAATAATATGAAGCCTCTCGAAAGACTCCAAGTTCTCCCGATGTTGATTCTGAAGCAAAACGAATCGCTTGAGTTCGATCATTATTTGTCACACAGCAAGGCTTCGGCCTGCGCTGTATTCTTTCAGACTGGTTTCCAACCCGAGCTTCGCTTGTTTCGCAAAATGTTTCAACACTACGAATACACAAAGAACAGCTCATCAGATCCAAAGGTTTATAGCATGGGTCTGCGGAGAAAAAGACGCGACTGGAATATTCATTATAATCAAAAAAGCCGAAAGGAAACCGAAGAGCATGGAAAAAGAGAAGTTGATAAATTATCAGGTGAGTGCTTCTGACAAAGCGTTGCAGAAAAACTAACAAAAAATTTTTCAGAATGTTCTTGAAGAGATGGATCAAGAGACGATTCACAGTTTTGCCAAAAATGAAAAAAAAATGTAACGAAGGAAATGCTTCTACAGTTTTTAAAGAAGCATCTGACAACAGAAAACCCACGAAAGATTTGTATTAATATTTACTCGTCATAAGAGCGTGAAAGACAGGTCATAATGCACAAGCAGGGCGAACGCTCATATTTAGCCTTTCTTTTATTGTTGCCGCATACTGTTTTTACGTATACTATTTGTGTTGTCTGTTGTCTTAAATATATCTGTCCGTCGACCATGTTGTTCCCAAATGGGTCGCTGAACTTGTCAAGAAAGATCCTATGAGAGCGGACTGTGACCGTACCCAG